>LBNU01032552.1:189077-199547 GCA_014162995.1 Artemisia annua
CTCGCTGGGACATAACGACCCGGGGAAACACTATACTCTCCAGGATTTCATTGCACCTTGTCTCAAGCTTTCAGGGTTTATTTGTTACGGTTAGCCATTCACAAGTGGCTAGCTTGTGTGGCAATACCTGTTGGTTCTGAGACGAGTCAGTAGACTTTTTATATACTTGTTGAGAAGGTTATTCCGTGAATTAGGCGTGGTTTTATAAAAGTTAGACAATATTTTGATTTGTAATATTTAAGTTACTCAGTTTGAAATTTTGGTTGTGTAAGCGGGCAAAAGCCGTGAGAATAATTGGGTTTTAATCTAGATATTGATATCTCTTTATGAAAAATTGTTTTCAAAATAAACCAACGTTGTGAGAAAATATTTATACGGAAAAGATATTAATTCATCAATAAGAGGATTTAATTGAAATACTAAACCACACTTAAGGATCGTGATAATTTGCTTTATAAGTATATCTTCTTATCACATATTTCTAAGTTGCTTGCTTAAGTATAATCCAGTTTATTATTTTTAGTTGTTATCTTTTATCGTTAACTTTATATTATTTATTTGCTAGTTGTTTTATTATTATCTTTGCTTTAATCATTATCATTTTAATTAATCAAAAATCTATAAACTTAATCATTTTAGTTTAGTTTGTGTAATTGTTTATTTGTGTTTGGCTTTCTCGTTTTATGTGCTTATTATTTGCTTCTTAGTTTATGCTTTTCAATTTTTGTTTAAAAATCCAAATATCTCTTTTTCCATTCAAAACACGTATTCACTTCACTCGATCACGAACTTGAACCGTTTTACCATTTCACACCTCGTCGGGACTTAACGACTCGGGGAAACACTATACTCACCGGAAAACGCGTGGTTTAACTCCTTTAACTATTTCTTGGTTAAAGTTGACTTTCTACCGCGATCACTAGATTAGTAGCTCAAGGATACAGACAAGAAGAAGGGATTGATTATGATGAAGTGTTTGCACCAGTGGCAAGGGTTGAGGCCATTAGATTGTTTCTGGCCTTTGCATCTTATAAGGGTTTCATGGTTTATCAAATGGATGTCAAAGGTGCTTTTCTCTATGGGAAGATTGAAGAAGAAGTCTATGTCACTCAACCCAAAGGTTTTGAAGATCCATAACATCCTAACCATGTCTATAAAGTGGTTAAAGCTCTCTATGGACTTCACCAAGCACCTAGAGCTTGGTATGCTAGGCTATCTACATTCCTGCTGAAGCATGGATACAGAAGAGGAGCTATTGACAAAACACTCTTTATCAAGAAGAATTCCAGGGATATCATTCTTGTCCAAGTTTATGTGGATGACATCAATTTTGGCTCTACTAAGGAAGCTTGGTGCAGGGAGTTTGAGGAATTAATGAAGGGTGAATTTCAAATGAGTGCTATGGGAGAGCTTACTTTCTTTTTTGGGCCTGCAAGTACAGCAAAAGTCAGATGGGATTTTCATCCATCAAGAGAAGTATGTGAAGGACATACTTCGGAAGTTTGATATGGACAATAGTAGGACTGCAACTACACCTTATGAAGCTCCAAAACCAAAGAATAATCTTGATCCAGATCCTGCTGTTAATGTACATCTATACAGGTCAATGATTGGTTCACTGATGTATTTGACAGCTTCAAGGCCAGATATCACTTTCACAGTCAGTGCTTGCTCTAGACATCAAGTCACACCCTTGACTTCCAATCTCAATGTAGTGAAGAAAATCTTTAAGTATCTTAAAGGCCAACCTAAGCTAGGTCTTTGGTACCCAAGGGATTCTCCTTTTGAGTTGGAAGCATACAGTGATAGTGATTATGCAGGTGAAAATCTAGATAGGAAGTCTACTACTGGAGGGTGTCAATTTCTTGGAAGATGGTTGATTTCTTGGCAATGCAAGAAGCAGACTATTGTGGCTACCTCTTCTACTGAAGCAGAATATGTTGCTGCTGCCAATTGTTGTGGCCAGGTACTTTGGATACAAAATCAAATGCTTGATTATGGGTTCAATTTCATGAACACTAAAATCTTTATTGATAACCAAAGTACAATATGCATAGTCAAGAATCCAATGTATCATAATAGTACTAAGCACATTGAAATTAGGCACCATTTTATTAGGGATGCCAATGAGAAACACTTAATTCAGGTGCTTAAAGTCCATACAGATGATAATGTTGCTGATCTTTTAACAAAGGCTTTTGATGGACCTAGGTTTCAACACTTAGTTGTCCACATTGGGATGGTAAACCCTTGAATGCTATGTTTGAGGGGAGGCATAAGCCTCAGGGAGGCATATGCCTCAGGGGAGGATTATAGATGTATATTTAGTTGTAGTTTGTATTTAGTTTTGATATGGTAAACTAACTTTGTTTTGCAGGTCTTATAAACTAACCATTTTATGTTTTAGTTTGTTTTGTGAGTTTTGTTTGGTGTGTCTATTTTGCAGTTATATGTTTCTGCTGAATGGTTGCTACTGAATTGTGTCAAATATGTTTCTGCTGAACGGTTGCTACTGAATTGTGCTAAATCTGTTTCTGCTGAATGGTTCCTGCGGATTAATGCAAAGTTGGTTATGCTGATTATGCTCCATTGATTTCTGCTGAATGGTTACTACGGATTACTTCAGTGGAATAGGAGTGCTCAGAAGTAGAGTGTTTTATCAGTGGCATTGAGTTAATTCAGTGGAGTTAAAATAAAGTACTGAGAAAGATAAATGAGACATGAAGAAACAATAAACAGGGGAACCTCTTGCATTCGTTTATCAAAAGTTACATCAAGGATGTAATTACAAAAAATTTATTCAGATACACACCAACTAACTAATACCAGACACCTAATCCATCTTTCTATACACCCTTGTGCGTTCATCAAAGGTCAAATTTTGACCAAACTCTGCAACACGATGACAGTTGGGGGTTAAAGGGAAATTTTGCATAAAGATCTCTAATCCATCATTCCTTTCCCTTTGCCTTCCACCTCCTTCATTTTTCCCTTCCTCTTATCCTTGTAATAAGTGTCTTGCATCCTTACACAAGGGAGCCCAATCACCACTGACCTTCCCTCTAGGAGTGGTGGATTGATCTTTCTAGCCCTTGTTTGAGAGCAAGACGAAGCCAATAGAACTGGAAAAAGAATGGGGTCGTGATTGTGGTCTCTCTGGAGTACCAGGAGGATGGTAGGTTGGGTCTTCCTCATCTGAGGATGTAAAAAGGAAAGGAGAGACAAGTTCTCTGTCTAATGGGTAGGGGACCAATGGGCGTGAGTCCTCTGAAGATTCAGGTGATGGGGTTTTGGCTGGATTGGGTGCTTGGTATGCACTAGGATTGAGCACTACGAGGTCATTTGTCCTAGGTAGAATAGCAGCGATGGGAGGTGGTTCCAAACCTCATTCCTCATCCGAAGGAACATCATCCTCATCCGAAGGAACATCATGTCGTCGTTTTCTTGCTTGTTCCTTGGTACGCCATCCTGGTTGTACACCAGGTGGGTAATAGGATCGCCATGATCAAGTGGCTTCTGAATCTGATGATGAATCGGAGGAGAATTCAATAGGGTTCATGATTGCTGCTGATGATAAGAATGTGTGTGCAATTTTGGTTAATCAAAGCTTAATGGTGGGTTAAGAATGATTTGAGGGTTATTTATAGAATTGATTGAGCAGTTAAGGCATTTAATGAGGAGTCGGTTCAATGGGTAGTTACTGATGACAGCCTGTAGATATTTTTCTACAGTGTACATTCTGCTGAAAATTTGGTTCTACGGATTGACCATAAGATTCTACGGATTGACTTTTCATTGCTGCTGATGGGTTAACTTTTGGGTTTTATTTTGGGAAAATAATAAAGTCAAAATTGGTCAAACGATTCTTTCCAAGATTCGTTGTCAATTAAACCCCACGATTTGGTAACTTCCTTAAATAACCAATCGTGTGAATCCAACACCCAAAATAACTACTTCCCACTCGTTATAACCTCAAACCCATTTCTCAACTTATCAATTTCATTATTTTTCTCAAATCCACACATGGGTAATCTTGTCTTCAAGAGTGATCACAACCAAATTGCATTTCTGGGCAAAGCAAAGGGAAGAGAACTATTTGATCCAATGGTAGAGTTCTTAAAGCGCTCTAAACTTCACTTTGCTCTTACACACTATCCCACACTTGTGTGTGAGTCATTGGTTACCCAATTCTGGGATTCTGCTACGGTAGGAGATGATGACACAAAGATCACGGCTACCATTGATGGGAAAGATTATGTTGTTACAGAGCCTGTGGTCCGCACTAGGCTTCAACTGGATGATGAAGATGGTGACTATCATGAAGACAAGGATGTGATACTTCCTGGGTTACAGACTATTGGTTATCGGGGTGATGGAAAGACAGCCTGGTACAAGTAACTACTTTGCCCCAAATGGAAGTTCTTGGTGCATACTTTGTTGAAGTGTATTAGTAATAAGACTGGAGGATGGGACCAATTCTCTACTTCTTTGGCTTGTGGTATTATTTGCTTGTAACAGGGTACTACTTTTAACTTTTCTAGACATATTTTTCATTGCATTATTAGTAATATTAATGCTGTCAAGAATAAGTTTTATATGTACCCAAGGTTTCTCCAAATTATAATAGGTGTTGAAACACGTGACAGAACACATAGACCTATTATAGATTTAACCTCTAAAGTATTTTCAAGTATGGTTAGTAACTTTCATGGTGCACATTGGACTTTAACACCAGCTATGTTGCCTGTTGGCAATGCTGCTGAAGGGCATGCTGCTGAAGGTGGTAATCCACCCAGCCCTGCTGCTGAGGATAGTAATCCACCTACTCCTGAACCTGCTGATGCCAGTGGATCCGCAGCTAATGCTGCTGGCCCATCCAATGCTGCTGAAGCATCTGCATCAATTGCTGCGGATGACCAGCCTACGGATGACCAGCCTGTGGATTCTCCTAGGCCTATTGCTCCTCATGAGCAATCTGCTGATTCTCTAGAACCAGTCAATTCTGCTGGTGAGGATACTGCTGATCATAGAAATGAGACTGAGACACCCATCACTGACCATCTTGACCATAGTGAGGAGATTATAGGAACCTATGTTGCTAAGCCTAATGATGAGACACCCATATTCACAGGACAACATCGCTTTAGTCCAACTAGAGAGTCCTTTGTTGATACCACCACTACTGGTGATGATTTTCATGTGTCTCCCACCAGGTCTCATGAAGCTCCCAATACCACTGGTATACCTGTTGGTACAGCTGAGGACCCTATATCACTTAACAATGTGTATGAGTTGCTTAGCAGGTATGTCAAACAAGTTGGTGATTTGAAGAAGGAACTCACTCAGACCAAAGAAGATCTTGGTGGTCAAATCAATGCATTAACACAAAGAGTTCAGACTTTGGAAGCTCAACTTGAGAACAAGAACAAGAAGAAGTATGTGGTTGATCCAGAAGATGAATTGGATGTCCCTGAAGCAACCAAATTGGATGTCCCTGAAGCAACCAAATTGGATATCCCTGAAGTAACTACAGTAAAGGATTCTGTTTCTTTTGATCATCTTCATATGTTGGCTGAAGCTACTGAAGTTGAACTCACTTCCTCTCCACAACCTAAAGCTGCTGACACTCAAAAGAAAAAGAGTCCAATTATGGTTCAGAGAAGGAAGTACTTAAGTGAGAGTTCTAGAGATGCTTAGAAGACTGGTGGTGATACTTCTGAACAAGTTCCTGCATCTGCTGATCCAACATCTACTATTGATACTGCACAATCCATGGATGTGGATCCTGCTGATACTGTTGCTTTTGACCTTGGTCCTACTTCTCAAGTTCCAGATACATCTAATGTTGCTCATTCAGAAGAAGCTCCTTCTATATTTGCTTATGGAAGAACATTTGTAGTTTCTGATGATACTCCTACCAATGATGCTCATGGTGTGAGTGTTTCTGGAGTTACTGCTGCAGACAACCCTACAAAGCTGTCTTCTTCTGAACATCCTTCTACTGCACATACTTCTGCTGATAACATTTTTGTTGATTCTACTGAAGAAGAGCATGATACTCTAGATGATCAAGATCTTGGTTTAGATCTTGTGACTGAACAAGAAATACTTGCACAAGAAAGACTCTTCAAAGAACATGAAGATCTAATGAAGAGTACAGACTTGGCTCAACAAGTACAAGCACAGTTTGATGAAGAGGTTGATAGGGCAAAGGCTACATATGTTTCCACTTTGCCACTTGAAAGACAGAGAGAATTGGATGCTCAAGTTACAGACTTTAATGAGGCTGATTGGATGCATATTGGAGCTAGGATTGCTTCCAATAATTCACTTGCCAAAGATCTACTAGGCGATAATGTTTCTTCTGATAGCATTATTGATTTGTTGAGAAAGAGGAAAAAGGAAGCAGATGAGAAGAAAGCCAAAGCAAAGAGGGATAGACCTTCTACACAAGCACAGATAACCAATAACATGCGGTTGGTGGTTAAGAATATGAGTAGCTCTGTTTTTAATTCAGGATGGTCTAGGGAAAAGGTTTGGAATCTGCCTCATGACAAGCTTGTGAGAGCATACAACCTTATTATGTCTCAGAATCAGAAGAACTCTTCAAAGCCAACACTAGAGGAACCACCTTCTAAGAGGTTCAAGTCTGGTCATGGTACTTCTTATGTGAATATTGTTGATTCATTTAGTGTACCATCTATGGTGACTTCTGCTGATCCCCCTCTTCCTGCTGAGACATCTATTCCTACTGGGAGTGCTTCTATGTCTACTCCAGTTTCCTCAGTTCCTATTCCAACAACTCAGTCTTCCTCTATTACTATTTCTGCTGAGTCTTCTAAGTCCAAAGATAAAGGGAAGGCTCCTCTGGTAACTGCAGGCCCTCTTCCTAGACAAAGAATAAAGAAGCAGATTGAGGAAGATAGGTTGAGTGAAGAAGCTGTTCAAAGGATTATTGCAGACGATGAAGCTGACCTTGCCAGGGCTCATGCAGCAACAGTTAGCCATGTTGCTCCAGAAGCTGCTAATGTTTCAGAATCTGTTCCTGCTGAAGCACAGAATTCTGCTGAGGCTTCAACAGATGTTCCTGTTGATACTTCTCAACCTGTTCCTGCTGAAGCACAGAAGTCTGCTACAGTTGAACCCGAACTTAATACTGCTAATACTTTTCAATCTGTTCCTGCTGAAGCACAGAAGTCTGATACTGCTGATGCTTCTACTGACACACCTTCACCTTCTTCTGGCAATAGAAAGAAGAGTGTGGCAAGGAAGAGAGGTTCTAAAGGGTTGGTTACACCTGTAGCAGATACAGAGTATATTGAGGTTGAGGAAGATGATGGAGAAGATCCTGTGGTTCATGTCCCTTTGGTTAAGTGGGAGATTACACCTCTCCCTTTGATACAGCAGGATATAAACACTATTCATATAGCAGATGGGTCAGTTAAACATTTTACTTTTTTAAGTGAAATTTTAACTTTTGTGGATAGATAGGATCTGCTGAATCTTTATAGTTGGGTTACCTCCTACTATAGCAACAAGAAGCCTGAAGGATGTGGCTTATTTTTGCGTGGGGACTTGACTGTGTTTTTTGATTCCAACCTCACTATTAGTAAAGGGTTCAAGGTTTGGATGGGTCAACCCAGGTGGGAGGTTGCTAACTGGAAATTTTATCCACTTCCTAATGTTCATGTGCTATCAACTGTTGTTGGAAAGGTTCTTTACATGTGTGCTGAGGTTACCTATCCCATTTCTCTTCGAATTTTGACTCAGATGTTGGAAATGAAACTGCTTGTTCCTTCTGATGTTTTTGGGAATGACATGACTTATGCTGAGCAGTTAGTCAATGCCATGAGGAAAAGTCTTCTTTTCAAGCATGAAATGAAAGCTAAGCATGGTATCCAACTTGACACTTCTTTGGGATGATTGTTGTATTTTGTGTTATTTNTGGGTCAATCCAGGTGGGAGGTTGCTAACTGGAAATTTTATCCACTTCCTAATGTTCATGTGCTATCAACTGTTGTTGGAAAGGTTCTTTACATGTGTGCTGAGGTTACCTATCCCATTTCTCTTCGAATTTTGACTCAGATGTTGGAAATGAAACTGCTTGTTCCTTCTGATGTTTTTGGGAATGACATGACTTATGCTGAGCAGTTAGTCAATGCCATGAGGAAAAGTCTTCTTTTCAAGCATGAAATGAAAGCTAAGCATGGTATCCAACTTGACACTTCTTTGGGATGATTGTTGTATTTTGTGTTATTTATTTTCTTTATTAAAAAAAAAACATTAACTTTATTGTATAGTTTCAACTCTTTGTTATATACAGGTACATGTGATGGTTAATTACCACACTATCGTTCTCAACTCACCATGATGTTGACTATTCCATCAAAGGGTTGGCTAGTCCAAAGGGTACAGCTTTGGTAAAGACACATCAAATCTGTTGATAGCTGTAATGGTTTGCTCAAAATCATAGGGTACACAACTCACCCATGCTTCATTGCTGAGAGTTGACCTGGTCATCAATTCACCATGGATCTTATTCTTTGAAAATCCAAAGAATTGACTAGCACATAAGTATATGGCTTGTGGTAAAGGCAGTAGAAATCCATATTTGGTTATCAATTCACCAAGGTAATTTACTTTACCTAAGAATTGACTAGTTCTGAACGGCTACATGTAAAGACAAGTCAAATCCGTTTATAGCTGATAATTTGCTAAAAATCATATGGTTATTAATGTACCATGGTTCTCACACTGAAACATTGGCTACTCCAGTAGTAATGGCTATTGGTAAAGAGTTCTCAAATCCATTAATTTTCAATGATTCACCTCTTACAGGAGTTAACACACCTGGATGTGATGAGAATAGTATGAAACTAATGAATTGTTGCTGCTGAATATTTGTTCTTCATGGAGGTTACTGGTTGCATTTGACATAGAGTTCTGGTTGCTGCTGGTTACATATTTTTGCTGCACAATATTCATTGTCAATCCTCTGGAATGCTACAGATCTATCAAGAATCTTGAACTTAACCATGTCAAATTCAAGATTAGGGGAGGATTGTTGGGAATTATGGAAGATTCTACTGAAGTGGTTTCTGCGGATAGTTCCTGCTGACACAAGAGTTTCTGCGGACTAGAGTGTTCCTGCGGACGATATGATTCCGCGGATATAGTATTTCGTAGAATGTGATTTAGATTATTTTAGGACAAGATATGTAGAATATCTTTTATTGTCTTACTGTTATTTGTTTCTTGTAAGAAGGATTAGGGTTCCTTGTAGTATAAAAGGAACAATCGGTTAGACATTATGAATTGAATTGAATTACGTTTAATATAAAAGATCCATAGAGGATCAAGAGTTCTTAGTGTCTTCTTGTATTTAATTCCGCTATAGAATACAAGTTGCAGAGTTTCTCCATTAGTGTGTTTGTGATTACATAAGCATTACTAACGATCCACATAGGCTCAAAGATCTATCAAGGTCTAAGGTTCAACGTGTTCTTAACTAAGTGGTCCAATCTGCCTTCTTTCACCAACTTATCAATTAGTTGGCGCAATTGGACGCACTCATTGGTGGTGTGGCCCTTCTGTCCATGGTATTCGCAGTATCCGTTTCCTACGCGCTGCCCTTCTGGGGTGCGCATTGGTGGGGTTCTCGGGAAGTTTGCACCTTTTGTTGCGAATATCTCCTTTGGAGTTTTTGTTAATGGGGTATACTTGTCGTTCCCCCGTCCGCTCCCTTCACTGCGATAGTTCTTATTACGGTTGCTGCTCTGGTCATTGGATTGTCTCATAGGCTGTTCTTGTGACCTGTAGTTTGAGTAGCCCTTCTTGCTATCTGCAGCGGCGGCTTCTCCTTGGATGAAGGACCTCGTGCGTTTCATGAGTTCATCAAAGGTTTGGGGAACCCTATCGTTTAGCAAGAATTCGGTGGTGAAGGACTACTAGAATGACAAGATTCCGAAACCTAAACCAGGGACTTCCGCCAGGGGTGAAAGAAAACCGCATGGCAACGGTTACATGGGTAAAGAGCGAGCAAAGTGATGCAGCTTCCTAAACAGGCCAGCGTGGAACAACCAATGGCCTAGGAATCAAAGATCACGACTCACGATCTTGGAACAACCAGGTGCCGGGCCTAGAAGCCCCTCACGGGGAGACCTATCCACGCTACTACGACAAGTACTGCGTGAAAGATCGTACAGGCGACTCCTTTCACGCATGGCCAGAACCGGCTGAACCTTACCGAACGCCAGATGCCGCCTTATTCGGGAACAGGGGTCCTCGTGACGGTGGAGGACAGACAGTCCGCCACCAGACTGGAGTCACGCCGGAGAGTAGCGGGCAAGCGATTTCGGTGTCCAAAACTTACCGAAACCCCTGGCCTGCTCTCAGCGGGGAGGGGAAGCGAAAAAGAGGTCAAAACCAGAGCCTACAATCCCCGGCTCAAACTTCGGGACCGCTGATGTA
>LBNU01032552.1:209757-230653 GCA_014162995.1 Artemisia annua
TGCTGAAGTTGTTACACTTGCTACTCTTGGTTACTACTGAAGTGGATTAAATGTGTCATACATCATTTCTACTGAAGTAAACTACAAACAAGTACAACAAATGATAAACTCAAGAGTGATTCATTCATTCAAGAACAATGTTACAGCTTACAAACAAGTTCAAAAGAAGAGCCTATTCTATTACATATTCAACTACACTATGTCTAATTAGTCCATCATCAGTGCCAAGGATGGTTGATATGTATGTCCAGTACGATGAAGAAGCTGAAGGTGAAAATGGAAAGAAGGATTGATGAAAACGATGATGAAGATGCTCAAGAACTTGTGAGTTTGGTCCTTGGGAGCTTCACATTTACCACTGCTCCAAATCTCACTTTCTTTTGCTATCTCCCTTACCTTCTGAAGTAGAAAGACCAAGAACCACCTCTCTTGATCTTGGAAGTGAAAGGTTAGTCTTCCTAGACCTTGGTTGTGGTCTCTCAGGTGTGGAAGGAGGAAGATAGGAGGGATCTTCATATTCATCCTCGGAAGATTCATCATCCGAGGTAAAGAGAAAAGGAGAAACTTGTTCTCTATCTGAAGGAGGATAACCTGTCCAAGAGTCTGAATCGTCCGTAGAATCAGAATCAGCAGGAATGGGGGTTTGACTTGGTTCCCCCATCTCATGCTTTCTTATGACTCCTTGATTTGTATTTAATGGATGGGTACTGGGTCGTTTAATGGGTGGAAAGTAGGCATTCCAACCATCACTAGATGATGAAGATGAGGAAGAGGTTAGATCAATGATCTCTGTTTTGGAAGACATGGTTTTGGATTAAAATTGAGGAATGAGGGTTGATGAAGGTTTGGATCTGTTTTATAGGAAAAAGTCTAGGTCAAACAGCGTTAAATGATAGTTAGGTGGGAACAGATAATTAATATCATACTACTGTAGCCCATTCTACGGATGGCATAGATCCTGCGGAAACCAGTTCCTGCTGATTGGAGTTGCTGCTGAGTGTGGTATCTGCTGATAGTGTTACTCTATCTTTTCAGGGGTAATTACAATTAGCATACATGTTTGAATGATTATCTATGAAAGGAGAATACAGAGTCTTATTCATGTTCAAAGAAAAAAAAACAGTAAGATACATTGGATCTATCATCTAAACAAAACAAAATTCAACCTAATCCATCTTCCTCTTGCCTTTACTCTTGGGGTCTGAAGTGTCTTCACCATCTCTCATGTTCTTCAGTACGTTCTCCACATCCTTGCGCTTTGTATCAGAAGCCCATAGCCTCTTACAAACGAGTCCCAATACTTGGGAAGATGGTTTTTCCAATCTCTTGGGCTCTTGAGGCACTGGAATTTGCCTCATTCCAGCCACAACACGCTCCATCTCTTCTGTGAGAAGCTTTGAAAGAGGTGGAAGTTCAGAAGGTCCTTCTTTGACATCCTCATAAAACAATAACTCAGAGGTATCTGAATCAGAGGTATCTGAGTCAGAGGATGGAAAAGGCAAAGGTGGTGCTGGTGGTGCTGGTGGAGGAGGAGGAGCTGGTGCATCATGTCTACGTTTGCGTGCCTCTTCTTTGGTTCTCCAACCACGGATTCTTCTCGCAGGCATTGTATGTGGTGGTGGAATTGGCATTGGTTGTGATGGTGGTGGTAAATCATTGTGTTCCGATGATTCTGAATCAGATGATATGTATATGATACTCATGATGTGGTTTTGGATGCAAAGACGGTTACTCAATGAATAATGATGGTTAAGGATGATTTGAGAGGTTTTATAATGTTGATTGGGCTTTTAAGACGATTGATGGAGAGTCAGTTACAAAAGGTGGGAGTGGATGACAACCTGTCATACTTATGCTGCGGATTGACCGTGGGATTCTACGGATGGACTTTTTCAATCTGCTGATGGGTAAAAATGGGTTTTCTTTTGGGTACGTTATAAAGTCAAATTAGTCAAACGATTCTCTAAAGATTCGCTGTTAACTAACCCCCACGATTATTGGTAACTTCCTTATATAACTAATCGTGTGTATCCCACTTCAAAATAACTGAATCCCACTCGTTATAAACTCAAACCCATCACTAACCTCTCAAGATCATTTCTGTTTCACCATTTCTCTATGGCTAACCTTGTGTTTAAAAGTGATCACAACTTAATTGCTTTTCTGGGTAAAGTTAAAGGTAAAGAAGTATTCGAACCTATGGTAGACTTCTTGAAGAGATCTAATATTCACTTTGCTCTGACACATTGTCCGGACCTGGTGTGCGAATCATTGGTCACACAATTTTGGGATACGGCTGTGGTATCCGATACTGAGACCCAAATTGTTGCTTGGATTGATGGGAAAGAGTATGTGGTCACTGAGTCATTGATCCGCAGCAAACTTCAATTAAAAGATGCGGATGGTGAATATCATGAAGATAAGTCTGTGATACTTCCAGCATTAAGAGCTATTGGTTATCGAGGGGATGGAAAGGTGTGGTACAAGAAGCTCTTTTGTCCAAAATGGAAGTTCCTGGTGCATACCTTGTTGAAGTGCATGAGTAACAAGACAGGAGGTCTGGATCAATTTTCTACTCATGTAGCTTGTGCTATTGCTAATATCTCCAAGGGTACAAATTTTAATTTTTCTAGATATATTTTTAGGGGCATGATTGGTAACATTCAGGCTGTTAAAAATAAATTTTATATGTACCCTAGGTTTCTTCAAATCATTATAGGGATTCAGACTTTAGATAGAACTCACACACCTGTTATTGAATTAGCTGCTAAGGTGTTTTCAAACATGGAAAGTGGTTTTTCTGGCACCCATTGGCCTCTACCTCCAGCTATGTTGCCTACTGGTGACAATGCTGCTGCAGCTGAAGGTGATAATCCACCTAGTCCAAATGCTGCTGATATTCCACCTATTCCTGCAGCTGCTGATGCCAATGCATCCGCAGCTGAGGATGCTGCTGGTCCATCTCATGCTGCTGAGGCTTCAACCTCAGTGGCTGCGGATGAACAGCAGGTGGTTTCTCCTAGTCCTATTGCTCCTGATGAGCAACCTACTGATTCTCTGGAACCAGCCTCTAATGCTGCAGAAGGATCAGTTGACCCTAGGAATGTAGAACAGACACCAATGACTGACCAATTTGGTGACCTTGATGAGTTCTTTGACTCATTTGCTACTGAACCTAATACTGAAACACCAATATTCACTGCACCTCAGACTTCTAGTCAAGCTAGAGAGGTTTTGAATGATACCACCACTACTGGTGATAAGGTTCACATGTCTCCTAACAGGTCCAATGAAGCTCCACAAACCTCTGGTAAACCAGATGGTACAGCTGAGGACCCAATTACACTAACCAAAGTTTATCAGTTGTTAAACAGGTATGTTGAACAAGTAGGTGTTTTGGAAAGTGAGTTAAAGGAGACCAAGAGCAAACTTGGGGGTCAAATACATGAACTGACAGAGAGAGTCAAGGAGTTGGAAGCTCAACTGGGGAACACAAAGAAAAGAAAATTTGTGGTTAATTCAGAGGATGAGTTGGAGATTCCTGCTGAGGCTGCAACAAAGGGATCTGCCTCTCTTGATCCTCTTCATATGTTGGCTGATGCTACAGAGGTTGCACACTCTTCATCTCCAAAACCTACAACTGCTGATACTCCTAAAGAGCAGTCTGGTGCTGCTGATGCAAATGTTCAATTCATGGATATAGATAATGCTGATAGTTCTGTCAAGATGAAGTCCCAAATTCCTTTTGTTTCTTCTTCTTCTGTTTCTGCATCTGCTGAGCCTGCACACTCTTCTTCTCCAAAGATTCATGATACTACACCTCAACCTGCTGATTCTAAGCTGTTTGAAGCTACTGAACATGCTCAAATTCCTGTGGTTGATCAGGATCTTGGTGCAGATGAGATTACTAAGGAGGAATTACTTGCCCAAGAGAGACTGTTTGCAGCACATGAGGAATTTCAGAGGAGTCAAGCTTTGGCTGAACAAGAACAGGCAAAGATAAATGCAGAAGTTGAACGAGTACAGGCCTCTTATGTTTCTACCTTACCCCCTGAAAGAAGGAAGGTGCTGGATGCCATGGCAGCTGAGTTTGATGAAACTGACTGGATGAATATTGGAGCTCAAATTGCTTCCAATACTTCTCTTACTAGGGATCTAATAGGTGATAATGCTACCACTGATGACATTGTTGCCTTGCTAAGGAAGAAGAAGAAAGAGGAGGATGCAAAGAAACTCAAAGCTAAATTAGCTAAACCTCCTACCCAAGCTGAACTCACTCGTACTATGAGAGTGGTCGTGAAAAATATGAGTCCAGTAGTGTTTAATTCTGGATGGAGTAAAGAAAAGGTTTGGAACATGCCTCATGAGAAACTGGTAAAGACTTATAACTACATTATGTCTATAGGCCAGAAGAGTTCTGTCCAGCAGAAACATGAGGAACCACCTTCTAAAAGACAGAAGTCTACACATGAGACTACTGCTGAGGCACTCTATTCTGCTGAATCTTCTGTTCTACCTGATAAGGGAAAGGCTCCTATGGTTCATACAGGACCAGTTACTAGGCAAAGAACTAAGAAGCAAATTTTGGAAGATCAATTAAGTGAGGAAGCTATTAAGAAGATGCTGGAAGCTGATAAAGTTGATTTTGCTAGGGCTGCAGAGGCTAGAGTTACAACTGGTGTGCCTATGGATGCTGCTACTTCAGTATCTGTTCCTGCTGACACACCTTCAGCAGTTCCAGATCTTGTACTGACATCCTCAGCAGTTCAAGATACTACTGAACACTCTGTTCCTGCTGAAACACCAAAAGATGTTCCTACTGAAGCATCTACAGATGTTCCTGCTGATTCTTCAGTACCTGCCTCAACTCCAGTTAAACCTGAGCCTGATACTACTGATGCATCTTCTACTGCCACCAGAAGGAAGACTCAAGGAAGAAAGAGGCCTCCTACTAGTTTGGTTACTCCCTTAGATGCTTCAGAATATATTGAGGTTGAGGAAGATGATGGTGAAGATCCTATTCCTCATGTTCCTTTGGTTAGTTGGGAGGTTCATCCTGTTCAATACAAGGATCAGGATATTAATGTTATACACAGAGCAGATGGGTCAGTTAAATATTTCTCTTTTCTAAGTGAAATTTTAACTTTTGTGGACAGAGAGGATTTGCTGAAGTTGTATTCTTGGGTTACCTCTTATTATACGAACAAACAACCTATTGGGAGTGGTATGTATTTGAAGGGTGATTTGACTGTGTTGTTTGATTCCAATTTTCATCTTAGTAGAGGTTTTGATGTTTGGATGGGACAGTCAAGATGGGAGGTTTCTAATTGGAAGTTTTATCCTCTACCCAATGTTCATGTATTGTCTACTGTTGCTGGAAAGGTTCTCTACATGTGTGCTGAGATTACCTATCCCATATCTTTAAGGATTCTGAATCAAATGTTGGAGATGAAGCTGCTAGTTCCTTATGATGTATGTGGCAATGACATGACTCATGCTGAGCAATTGATTAAAGCTATCAGGAGTAGTATTCAGTTCAAACTGGGTATGAAAGCACAGCATGGGGTTACCATTGATGCTTCTTTTTGGGTAATTGTTGTATATTTTGTTTATTCATTTGTTTTTAGTATTAGTATTAAAAAAAAAATTGTTGTATAGTAACTCTGTTGATGGTTATCAACTCACCAAATGTGACTTGTGTCCATTAAAGAGTTGGCTAGTCCAAAGGGTACAGCTTTGGTAAAGACTAACCAAATCTGTTGATGGCTGTAATGATTTGCCAAAAATCATAGGGTACTCAACTCACCCATGCTTAATTGCTGAGAGTTGAAATGGTCATCGACTCAAACCAAGGATCATTTCGCATCTCCCAGATTAGGTTTTCCCTTCAAATTTGAACTAACGACATTATGCGCATGAATTCACAGTATGGTAGCTTATGGATAAAGGTGTGGAAATCCATTACAGGTATAAGGTTAATGCTTGTCCAGAAACTATGTATCCACATGTCCTAAGTCTCCTATATTAAGTATTTAAGTCAATCATCCGCGCTACAATCTCAAGAATCTTAGCAGAACTATAAGAAGATTTCATAATTCTCTGTTACAAACACCTTCTTACAAACCTCGCTTGGATACTTAATAATAATTCATAATCTAGTTTGTCTACCAACTCTAAGTGCCTAATCTAAGTTTTCCAAGCCTATCCAAATTGAATCTTCTCTGACATGCTCCAGATACTAATTGATCGCCGGAGGCTTATTGTGCAGAATCGACACAAGAGAGTCACGTCAATTATACCATCTCGATAGGATACTCTTCTAAACCTAGCCAGCCAATACCCATCGCTCATCACATCTGTGTGCATGAGAAATAGACAACTAATTGTTTGATGTACAGTTGTCATATGTTGCTGCAAAAAAAGGATCAGGTTTTACCAGCTTAGTTCATCATAGAGATGTTTTTTTGATTCTTCTGGATGTTTAAGACAATCTACTAGTTGTTGATTATAAAGATCAATCAACAAGGCAGAATCGGTATGCACACTATCCAACCATGTGTTCAAATTCAAAGGATTTAGATTGAAGAGTAGGTCTAAGTGTACCGGGGATTTATCGTGCTTCTAAGTGAGAAATTCTATCTGATGGTTACTGCTGAAAGGAATCTGCGATCACGACAGGAGAGAACTAGCGTTGCGTATAGGTATGATACTGTGCAGACAAGCTATCAGTCTTAATAGTCATATTGTCAGGTTCTAGCGAGATGATTAGTTAAAGACCGCGAGTATTCTTTATTTGTATGTTTTAATATTTAATAAGTAAGCAGTTAAGAGATCACTGTTTGTGAGGAGTATGAGTATCGGCAATTTAGTAATGCTAGTCAACTAACCCAAAGTTATGCATCTTACTCATTCTAAAAGTTTAACTATAGATTAATTTACTTCTGAGAATAACTTTTTTATGTTATATATGAGACGCCGATAATCATCTTCAAGTAAAGAAGGAAAACGTAGCAAGTTTATGTTAGACTTTTAGATCAACATAAGACTTTGACCCTTATGTAAACTATAAATCATTCCATTAGCCATGGTCATTAAGTTATGTTTCATATTAATGAATTTTGTTGATATGTGCTTTAATTTGCTTGTATGGCCATGTTATGATGTATCTCCTAAACTCTGGAGATCTCACGAGTATTCATTCAGTTTCCTGATACTCTATAACAAGGCTGCTCCTACCGATCAACCGAGCACTCTCATAAGAGATTCATACGACAAGCGTTAGTATAACATGATTCACAATATATCTTCACGCGATTAGCAACAATCCACCTGCATGAAACAAACACTGTTCTAACCAAAAACTCGAGCCTTATATCTGCACAACCACGTATTCACCTATGCACTAAAAGAATTCAAGCTGTTACCGGTATAGTGATTAGCCAGTTTCTCTAGTCCCTAACGAGATGAAACATTCACCAAAGTACAATCACAACATACACATCAACATGATAATCAAATAAGGTTAGGTTCATTAGATCTAAGCAAACACAAAGTAAATTAGCCTAGCATGATAAAGAAAGCAAGTACAAAGCATAAATCACACAACAACTAGACATATTGTGAATATCAACTGACTTATACTTTTAGATTTTAAACTTAGTCAAGAATAAACCCCGTATGGGGTTAGGTATTACCCAATCTGTCTAAGAGCTACACTATTGACTTGACTCGAAGACCAGTCTGAGCTTTAGATACTAAATGTTGTTCTTCCAGCACCATAGAATTGATGTTACGTCAATCTTAGTGGGTTATTCACAAGTAACGTATATATAATTTATATAGAGAGTAAAAAAGAAGGGACAAACAGTAATCATTATTATATTATCCTCACAATAATGTGCATTAAAAAACGAACTTGTGTCGACAAACAGTCAAACCTCACAAGTGAGGTTTAACGTCATTCTAGTTCTCGCGATTCCAATTCGGAGTTTACAGACGTGCCCTCTAATCTTGACAGTCAATGTAAGTTAAGCAAGGTTCTCACAGAGCTTGATCTGGAGACCTGTGAAAGGCTTACATGCGCCATACCTGATAAGTATGCCATCTACTATGGCGTCGTCTAGGGCGCCCGTCAACGAAGAAGATATCAAATACCAATTACATGAAACATAACACAAAAAATATGTAAATCACAAAGAACAAAACGTCACTCTCGAAAAATACAAAAAAAAATTAGAAAGAAAGAAAAAAAACATACGGACTTACCATCCACACTATCTTCTTATTTCCTACGTTTTGTTTTGGCTTTGTTTCTGATATTGTATAGAATTTGAGTTGATGACATATCCCCTTTGCGCTGTAAGTCAACCGCATCTCAAGTTCTTAATTGAGTGTGTTATATCTTAATTGATACCGTCCGAGCACTGTATCCACTCAAACACAGTAAACTATCGCCCCTCTATAATCCAAAACCGCAAATCATCTTTGTGATTTTCCTTTCAGTAAAGTTTTACTATAACAATATCCCTGAAACCAATATCCGACTTTGCTGGTTTTGAAATCCCATATATCTAAAAACGATAAACGAAGTCACTCGTACTTACAGAACCCGACCCTCCTAGTAGAACGACTTCATGATACATTGATAATGGTCTCATTCGATCTCAAACCACCCTTCTTCCAACTGCTCTTAGATGTGTTGCTATGTCCCCCTAAGCATATTATGCATTTATTACCCCGTAAAGTGAGTTATATTGCCCATTTCCTTTCGTATTATAATTACATATATCAACGACGAGATTGAGTACCCAAAAATACACTGAGAGGGTAGTATAATTGTTCTCCGTGCTATTTTGAAGTAAAGTGGAACGACTAAATCATTGTAATTACTTTTAAGTCTCCCATTAATGAACCTCTAACTTGTTTTCATTGGAATAAAAGCCGCGATATTGCTTGAGGTGACAAGCAAATCTAAGGTAAGGGTATTTGATGAGACAAAAAAATGTTTACGTTTTTAGGTCGGTTGAGTCCTAATTCGTATGTTTTGTTGATTAACCCAAAGTCGTTTCTTTTCTCCTTTTAAGTACTTTTAAATGAAAATCACAAAAAGAAGCTTTTCGGGCCGTTTCGGAGTGAAAAGTGCGAACAACAAAACTCAAAAGACTGAAAGATACAGAAGTGTGAACGCCGTCACACTTACAAGGTGAACCCGTCAGTGAACAAGTGAAAGTCAGAATTTGGAAAAATATCTCGTGACGGGCCAGAGAGTTCGTATCAAATTGGTGACGCCGTCACCAGGCCGTCAGATCTGGAACCGCCAATTATGACCCACGTCAAGGAAGGCCGTCTATAAACCCTAATCGCGAGCCTGACGACGCACCTATTGGGTTGACGCCGTCAGCCGCGTTTCTATATATATAGGAATGATTTTTCTTTACTTTATAATAACTTGGAAAACTAGAGTCCGAATTTTGGTTGGAAGAACTTTAGGGTTAAACCCTAGTTTCGTGTATTATGACCTAGAGGGTATCCTAACCCCTCTAACTTGCATGTTTAATCCAAGATAAGTCTTTATTATACAATATGTTTATGTGTTTGTATTTATGCTTGACTTGTCCTTTCTTTTAATACCTAGGCTAAATTTACTTTGTGTTTGCTAGGATTAAAAACCTAACTATTATTATCATGTGATGTGTATAGTGTGATTTGTATTTGGATGAATGTTCATCTAACGTTAGACTAAAAACTGGCTAATCTCGCTATCGGTAACAAGCTTGAACTCTTTAGAAACGTGAATCGTATGTGCGTTATCGATTTTAATGGTAGTATTTCATGCATAGGCATTGCCTATCGGTGGCTCATGAAAGGATGCTTGACTATCGCATAGAGTGAGGTAGAACTTATAGGTTAGGGAATTGGAACGCACTCCCTACGACTTGTTGGAATACACCCGTCATCCAAGCAAACTCCAACATACCAATTACATGGTAAAAGATAGTTAGGGAGTAATGAAATCTAAGTAAACACTATTCTCCACCATTGATTTTCTCTAAAACAAAAAAATACAAAAATATAAGTAGCTTAGAAGTAGATAACTTGGGTTAGTTGACTAGCAACTAATTCCGCCCTATCCTCCAAAACCAGAGATTTTACTGCTTTCATAAAATATAAAAATACAAAAAAGAATCTTCCTCCACCCTTAGACCTAATTAGAGTAGCTTTTGACCTAACGAACACTATTCCCTGTGAGAGAACGATCAATCCCCCGGTACTTGCCACTTCACTATACTACATCGGTCAGGTACACTGCCTGGTGGGGATTGCAAGCTTCTCGAGATCCCTCGAGAGGTAAAACGTAGTGCGTGTTGCAATCCACGCGCATCAAAGTCTCTCTTAGAGAAGTCAATGGTAAAGTCCGAATTAATGGCTAGGTGAGTGACAAATGATGTAAGTATCCAAGGAGGGTTTGTAAAGAGGGTGTTTGTAAAAAAAATTCTATATGTTTACAAAGCTTTTGAATGAAGATTGTTATTAATAATTCCTGAAAGTGTGACTATCTTCTTCACAGCATAATTCTTCCTGAATTATACATAGGTGATCAGGCTATGTATAATTGAGGACCAATGATGCGATGCTTGGTTAGTCGCAATGGTATTACTTTTCTCAAAAGTTTTAGATGGTGCTCAACGTGTTGTTTTGATAAATGGTATTCTAGATATTCCGTTTCAAAGTAACATGAAAAATCGTTTCGTTTAGTTGGAGTAAATACTTTACATAATGACAGAAAAATCAATTTACAGAATGATAACAAAATAACTTATTTTAAAAATTTGTAAGACAACTTTCCCATATGGTGGTAAAGTAGCTTGGAATAGAATTCGTTAAATGGTTCAGTGGATACGTGGATGAATCGTATGGAATGGTAATAGTCTACTAAGCCGTTAAGAATGAAATCGGCCTAATCCCTAATAAGACAATGGCATATTGCTGCGAAACGATTGAAAATTGAGTAATTGTTATAGAAAATGGAATAAACGAAGGTTATGATTTTCGCGGAGATAATAAAAGATAGGTATTACATTGGATAGATAAGTGTTTAATACAACTAGGTCATGTCAACGTACCAACGGAAAATACAAAAGAAAGATACGACCCTAAGGCTCGAACTACGGTTTACATAGTAAGACAGGAATTCCTTCTGTTAAAGCATTGTGGCTACCCTTGATTCTTTCCCTTTGGGCAGTTATTCTTGAAGTGTCCAGTTTCTCCACAACTGAAACATGTTGCTGGAGGATTCGGATCATTCATCACACGTGGAGCTTTGCATCCCCTAGTCGAATGACCGACTTTTCCACAGTTATCACAAGGTCTTGGGCACTCTCCAGGATTGTGATGAGTTTTGCACTTGTTACACTTAGGCAAAATACCATTATAACCTTTCTTCTCAATTGGACCCGCAACATAGGCCCTAGCCGTCTCTTGTCTTTTGGGTGGTGGTGGGATAGCATTACCAGCTTGATTGTTGTCCAACATCCTCTTGTTGTTGTTGTTACGGTTTGGATTGTCGTTTCGGCTGTTGGAGTAGTTGTTGGTATTCCGATTGTTGGTGTAGTTTCGGTTGTCATTGTAGTTGGTGTTGTAAGAACGGTTGTTGTTGTTGACAGCAGACTTACTCTTTAACACTTGTACCATGAGTTTCTGAGTTATTCGGATTGCTTCATCCTTTTATTGGGGGTCAAAGGAAATCACATCCCCTCGGATGCTCTCGGGCAAACCTCCAATGAAACTTTCCAACATTTTCTCAAGATCGGGAACCATAGTTGGGCACAACGCTGCCAACTCTTGAAATCTCCTGATGTAGGT
The DNA here is from genome assembly GCA_014162995.1 of Artemisia annua. Taxonomy (NCBI): domain Eukaryota; kingdom Viridiplantae; phylum Streptophyta; class Magnoliopsida; order Asterales; family Asteraceae; genus Artemisia; species Artemisia annua. Next base: position 221,620 of record LBNU01032552.1, read on the forward strand.
CTCGGTGTCATCACCTTTGGTTTTCAGCTCATAGAATTCCGTTTCCAGCTTTTGTACCTCAGTGCGAGGACAAAACTTCTTTGTCATCATTTTCTTGAATTGATCCCAAGTGAGCTTGTAGGCATTTTCCATACCAATCGGTTGAACATAAGAATTCCACCAGGACATAGCTTCATCCAAAAGCATAGCGGTAGCAAACTTTACCTTGCTGTCATCAGGACAGTTGCAAATGTGGAACACATTCTCAGTCTTCTCAAACCAGCGAATCAAACTGATCGCTCCTTCAGTGCCCTTAAACTTGATGGGATCACCAGTCTTAAAGTCCTTGTAAGTGCATTCACGCCTATTATTGGATGGTTCAGCCGTACCTGACTGTGAAGCGGCATCAGCAGCTCTTGCAGCTACCGCGGCTCTCTCGATCACTAAAGCTTCGGCTATGCTATCCTTAACCAACTTCCGAATAGCAGCTTGCGACATGGCCGGTGCGGCCGGTGTAGCCTTTTCTTTCCTCGGTGCCATATTTCTTCAAAACCACAAAAGAATACAACCATAAGTATTCATAATAGAAACGATCCTTGTTCACAATATATACAGCCACAACATGCATATACCCTCATAACATATGAATACAACACTTGAAAATTTCGGTCTACATTGACCGGTATCATAGGTAGCACAACCATACCCATATAGTAGAGTCAATACTTGGGGATTTCGTTGTACAACCATCAAAATACCACAAGTTTCTTTGAACTATGCCACACTTCCTGTGGCTAGGATGATAGTAAAAGCTAGTAAAGGTATAAGTCTAGCCTAGAAGCTTCCTGATGTCCTTCTCAATGAATCCAGGGTTGTGGCATCATAGGGTTAAGATGAGTCCTGAAGTGAGGTCCGGGGTTGTGCATCGATTCATGTCCGAGATAATGTAGATTCCAATCCATTCTTGAGGAACCTGCTGATGTTCCTGTTAAGTCCGTGATCGTGGTGTTATCCACAAGATGTTATCTAATTCACGTAAAGTGGGAATGGAAAAAAAAGAATGACAATGGTCGTACTGAAAAGGCGAGGTTAGTCTCTCGAATCTTGAAGATCTCGGTGTCATATCTGGTCGGTGGGGTGTTGTTACGGTGACTAATGATGAAATCCAACTCATTGGCTTAGAATGTGATGTAATCGATCTTGATAATGAAAAGGGTGTTGTGAGGAGTCCTCTTGTGGTGATTTAAGTGTATTAATGGATGAAAAAGCATCCTTGATAACCGAGTCTTGCTAGGATGATCATAGGGTGGTTGGTAAATCCGAAGTCTGAGTGATGGGTAATGCTGGAGTAGTGAATCTCGCACGCTTCTTGAGGGGCAAGACTAGAGTATGAGTAGAAGTAGCGGTAGGTATAGCTGATGGTGGTGGTGGTGGTGTAGTAGTGTGTATCCTGATAGTAGTGGTATCACGGCCTACACTCTTACGAGCACCTATGATCGTCTTGCGACGACGGAACGTGAGAGTAGGTTCTGAGTGAACCGAAGTAGTAGGAGATGATTGGTCTGTAGGTGCAAGAGTAACAGCTGGTGGTGCAATAGGGGAAATCTAAGGAGTAGGAGCAACCTCATCCTCATAGAATGCCTCAGTATCCTCACCCGATGCCAAAAGTGGCGAATGGGGTGCTGAGGGAATGGGTGGTACAACAGCAGTAGAAGACATAGCGTCCTCGATGACAGTGTCCGAAAGTATGATAAGGATCGGATCAGAAGACATGACTCTGTGACAATCAATGTAAAATGAAATGAATAAACCGGGTAATGAAGTCGCCTAAACAAATAAACAATGAATATGCACTTATGATGTAATGATGAGATGCTATCGTGGGGTAGTTATAGTCTAGGGTAAAAGGACAACCTAGTTCGCTATAACCTTTGCTCTGATACCAATCTGTCACACCCTGAATTTACCTGATTGGCAGCGGAATTGAATACCTGGGTGTAACGTTCATGGCATCTCATACAAGGCTATATTGAACGACCTAAAGTGTCATTTTGAAAATACAACGTTTGATCATTAAAAACATTCAAAGTTTACAAAATATAGGTCCCAAAATGATGTTGCAAGTTTACCAAAATAAGTTCCAACAAGATCAAACGTTTATATAAGTGCATGAAATAAAAGTGAGACGCGTCGACTCCCGCGACTCCAAGTAGGTCCAATGCATGTCAACAAGAGCAAGTTAATTACCTGAAAATATATTGCTAAAACGGTCAACAATAATGTTGGTGAATTCCATAGGTTTATAAAATGAAATGTTGTACGATAACCACAAGTATAATGTGCATGACCAAGTCACGTGAAAAAAAAATAGTACAATAGCATTAAGCTCGTGACCCCGAAGCTTGACTGCATGAAATATGTGCCCCTCCAGAGTGTTTTGCCAGGCACTCTAATGTATATGTAAAATGAAATGCATCCGCTTGACTGTTGGTATAACCAACACGGATGGAGGCGTCACCCTCAATAGATCTATCCACTCACTCTCGCTTAAGCATAATTAACGGTCCATGATTGTATGGGGACTTAAGTATGGCAATGCGGTAACTTAAGCTATGTACAAGGAATTTGATACTTAGGCTCGTACGAAAATGGTTCAATGTATTCTCCCCCGTGGGATTTGAAAACAATATAAAAATGTATACGGGGCTATGAAAACTCACCTGAAGTGATGGTACAATGATGATGAAATGATCGGGACAACAAGGCGCGAACACTAGCCGCTACCTAATATGAATGAATATGATCTACATTTAGATTGTGAAGTGATGTAATGAATGTACATGCACATGCTATCTATACCACTCGTAGTGTAGAAATACTAGTTATCGTTGAAAGATAATGTTTTCATAACTTAGGAAAATATGTCCATACTAGACGTGCAAAACTAGTCATGTAATATTGTATGTAAGATGTTAGTGTTTAGACTTGGCATTTGAAAACCTTGAAATGACGTTTAGTAGTCGTGTAAATAACCCTTTGGTCATACGTGTTTCAACGGGTAAGAAGTACGGCTCTTCAATGTCGTTACTTGAAAATATAGTGTTTAGTACATAATATATTTCTCTATTAGAAAGCTGTCAAAATATTATATAGTTGTCGGGTTTTAAACGCGTGTATCTTGGTCGTTATAGGCTTGTTTTCTACGTTCTTTATATCCATGTATTCGTATAAACATGTACTAACATATTTTTAGTAGCTCGGATCCTCTAGGTAACGTTAAACGTCTCGTTTTGTCCGTCAAAAATTGTCCAACAGCAAGTTTATTTTCTGAAAATAGTTTTTCGTCGTTAAACTTTGGAAAATCATATCTCCTTCGTTATAAGCCCGTTTTTATCCCCGTTTTCGGCCATAGTTTCGTCTCGGAAAGTATTTTCTAAATATTTGGTCCAAAGTTACTCATAACCAACTGAGTTTACCACGTTTTCAAAATAGAGACAGTAGGTTCATATATATCGTCAAAATGGATTTTCCTAGTTATTAACTTGTCCAAAAACCATACAAACAACAACCAATCATCCCATAACCTACCATACACCTTCTTAGGGTGTCATGGGTTCCTAAACATCATCCACAAAGTTAATCTACCAAGGATTTACCTATTAACCATTTCTAGGGCTCAAAAGTTATAAATGTACAAAAAGAGTGGTATAAACTAACACATGCATGTAGATCTTGTATAAAAATAATATGAACTTTGTAAGAACTTGGTAAAATTATGGAAAAGAGTTTAGTATACTTACTTGAAAGATTAGAGAGTTTATGGAGATGAAAACCTATAAAACCTTGGGTTTTTATTTCAAAACCCTAGAAAGGAGTACTAATGGAGCTTGTAAATTACTTGTTCTTGAAAAATTTATGATCCTTGCTTGGTGTTTTGATGTTGGCTGAGCACAAGCGGAAGAGAGAAAGAGGAGAGAAATATTTTTTTGTTACTTGAACTTTGTATGTGTAAAATGGATGAAAAATGATATATTTTATGGTGTTTTAGGACATGTACAAGTAAACATTAATTAGTTGTTAGGTAAAAATACAACTCAAGGACTAGGGGGGGGGGCGGTTTCTAAAAGGAGGAAAAGAGGGAGACATGTTGGGTGATTTATTAGGTGTATTATGTAAGTATAAGTGTAGTTTTTAGGTAACTTTAGGTATAATCGGGTACCGGGTTAACTAGAAATAAATTTTAACGAAGTAAGTCGGGACATAATAAATTCGTAAAAATGATAGAAATATGTTGGGTGCAAGTATTGGGTGTTCGGGTGATTAACGTTTAGTTTTTACAAAAACCGACGTAATTAAATAGATTTACGATATGAAATAAATAAATTCCCAAAATACCGGGTAAATGAATTTTATAATCTCCGTGATATTAAAATGAGCATAAAAATATGTCGGGACCATTGTGGGGATTGTCGGACGTGTTAGTCACATTTAGTGATTGCGTGTTAGCGTTTAGTTAAGGATAAACTTACGTAAAACGTCAAATGTATGAAAAATGTTAATTTGAAATACCTACGAGTGGAATAGTATGCAAATGTCATCATGATGATATGCAGACTATTTCTAGTCCGTATGAAGTGTTCCAACTAATGATGCATGAATTCGCAGCTAAACCAAACCGGTTACGCGAATTTGAATACCCGTAAACCAAGTTTACGATGAAATGAATGATGTGCATGAATAGTGCTTTCCCACCAGGAATGAATAGTGGCATGTGAATAGTAAATTTTCTGAACGCTTCTCGGAATCTCAAATTGACTCCGAAAATGATGAATAGTGACCGATGAATTGTAAATGATGAATAGTAACGGGTGAATAGTGAACTGTCGAGGTTTGGGAAATGACCTGAAATTACGGGTTGTGACAGTAAAATATTCCCAAGTTTGGGTTTTGGCCTATAAATACCCCCTTGCCTCTTGTATTCCTCACCCCTTGCCATTATTCTTTCTCTCTAATCTCTCTAATTCTATCTTGTGTTCTTAATTATCTTTGAAAAAATACATCTCCTTGCAAGGGAAGAATCTCAATAACTTAATCCACGCTTGTGATTGTCTCGAGGGTCTTCTTATCTTTACCCTTTCTACTACAATCGAGTCTCTAGGTTAGGTTAGGACTTGGTTGACCAAACACTTATTCTATCATTCAATTGTTTGTAAGGGAAGTCTTGTGTCTTGGTGACCAAGCCTAGATCATTGGGGATCTAGTTGGGGTTTGACACTTCCGGTGGGAAGTCTTGGTAGTGGTCTTGGTGACCCTTATGTGAAGTCGAATCGCGAGATTCTTTTGGGTGGTTTCCGAGGGCGGAATACCGTGGGAGTAACTCCTTCTTTGTGAGCATCAATATTGTTGAATATTGGTGGAGTGAATTGTAACGGTTTGTAATCCACCAAAAGGATTATACTAGTGAAATAGTATTGGTGTCAGATTCGCAACTGAACGTACGGAGGGTATAAACCCCCTATCCCGAACCAGTATATATCGTGGTGTCTTCTTACTTGATTTATATACTTGTGTTGTGAATTGTGTTTGTAGTTGTTNTATTATATTTCCAAGGGTATAATAGGCAAAACACATTTTCCACTATATGTTAGTTAAATCTAACCCAAACACCCCCTTTATCTTGCATTGTGTCTTGTTGAAGATGATTATCTGCAGTTGCTATACGTCATTCATTGAAAAACTTGAAGAAATTATCTACAGTTGCTATACACAATGGTATATAATCTACCATCATTTTCTTCGTTAACTTATGTGGGACAGAATATTGGAATGGTTTTCATAAAAACATGCTACATGTGTAAGGTCAGTTAGTTACACAACTGATATGGATCACTCATAACATAGTAACAGTTGGTTCTACACATCATGATTCGTTATCTTGCCATTTTAAAAGTGATTTATTTGTATGTATACGAGATTGAAATTGGTAACACGCAGTGAAAACAGAATGTTACATAGTAACTTTGTGGCCACAGTTACATGACTGAAACTTTGAAACCACTAGAAACAAATTGAGAAAAAGAACACAACCTTTAGAATAGATGTCTGAAAGTAGATACTGGATGAGCTTCACGAAAGTCCAACATCTGTTGTATTGCGATTTGTGAAGAAGCTTTAAAATCACCATTACAAGTAGGGGTGTTAATCGGGTCGGGTTCGGGTCAATTCGGGTCGAGTCAAAGTCGGGTCGAGGTTAAAAATAACATACCCGAACCCGACCCTACTTGAACTCGGGTTAGTCGGGTTCGGGTCAAATCAGGTCGGGTCAACTCGGGTCCGGGTCTGTGCCATTTATAAAATCATAAAATTTAATTTCGTGTAATTATTAGTTAAAATCTTAAACATCTAAAAGACACATATATAAATCATAAATTTCTTTGTTGCATTTGTTCATTACAGTAAGTTTGTGGCAAATTTGCAATAGGCAAATCATATACTCCGTATTTACTTGTTGCATTTGTTCATTACAGTGAGCTTGTTGCAAATTTGCAATAGGCAAATGTGTAGTATATATTAAATGACTACAATTATAATGCAATTTGTAACTATACAAATGCATGCAACCATTCATGCTAATAACGAAATGAAGTGTATAAGTAGTTACCAAATAGATAACCATGTTGCATTTGTGTCCATGCAGTAGTCTTATTGCAGACTCGTATATTTGCAAAATTGCAAGTTGCAACTTGCATTAATAGGCAAATACTAAGAACATGGAATAATACGAAAGTAAAAGAACAAGACTACCATGACTTGACATTAGTTGCAACTTACAAATTGTATCATTCAAACAACAACATTAGTTAAATAACGATTGCTTCTTGCAGACATTAGGCCTTTGAGTTACTAACAAAATTAGGAACAAAATCAACCATGAAATAATAGTATCTTTAGTATAAGAATGCCAATTCTTGCATAGTTAAAAACTATATTAGAACACAGTTGGTCCCTGAAGTTGTATGTCGGGTTATATTTAACCATATGCGAGTTATAAATATGTTTTGCCTATTATATCCTTGAAAATATAACAAAAAATGAGCGTTGACCTCACCATTTCTGGTCAAGAGACGCAATCGGCCTCAAAATCACAAAGTTTGGACTCACCACGATGATTTTTCAAACTTAGGGGGCATGTCGATGTTTTCTGAAAAGGTTAGGGACCAACGGTGTATTTTTGTCTTATATATATGTTTGATGTTCGAGTTCATTAGTGCAAATGTGTTTAAATTTGACCCGACTTGATCCGACCCGGCGTGTTAATCAAGTAATTTGTCGCTCTCTTGACTTTTTCGCCATACCCAAGTTAAGGAACCACCTTAGGTTCTCGGCTAGGTCCGCCACTGATGGGTATCGTATATGTCAAGCTTTAACTTGAATGTCTTGTTATAACTTACAACTATGCTAGACTTCGAGTTACACTTGTTACAACGCTTGTATTTATCAACAAATACATGGCTTAATAAACAAGCTATGCAAACCTAAACCTAATGGACCCTAACCCACAATTAGGTTTGGGCCATAATCTAATCGTCTAATAATCAACACTCATCAAATGCTAAGTCAACGGAAATATGGTAATTTGGTTGGTTTAATGTAGTCGTGTTCGAAAGGGTTGATGAGTAAAAGGGGTGTATTGATTGACCTGATAAGGCGATAACCCCTACTTGCTAATTAATTTGAGCAGAGAAAGAAAAGCGGTTCCACAATAAGCCTAGCAATTTCACTATTATACCATGTATCATCAATAGCCATTTATAGTGCACTGTGCACACCTTAATGAAGATCTGACCTCTCTTTGTACATGTTTTCGTATTCTAGAAAAGCATGACGAATCAATTTGATCCAAATAAAATATATGCGATATCGTGGTAGATTATTTAGGGTGTAAAGCCAAACATTCTTTTTTGTCAGAGTTCATTAGAACCATATTGGCCTTGAAATATGACACATTCGAACGCAAGTTAAAATCTTCAAGGGTATTATTACTTGGAGGGTATTATTACGAACGCAACCCTTTTTGAATCGCATATCTTTTGTACCTAGCCGTACATATATTGTAGTTACGATTGAAAGAACACTATATGCCTCATTCTTCTTAGCCATAGGTTTAGGATAGCTACAACCGAAATTGCTTTCATAGAAACAATAACATATTGACAAGGAGTGCGCAAGTGTTCCAAAACATCAAGCTATATATCAAACTTTGATGTTTACCCAAACAAGTTTATGACCCACTTTTCGTAAAATAGTTTAATGGCATGAAATAGGGGTGAGCAAATGGACCGGATGGACCGGACCGACCGACAAAACCGACCGGACCGGGACCGGACCGACCACATTTGATCCGGTCTCGGTCTAGAGTTTTTCATAATTTCGGTCTCGGTCCGGTCCGGCTTAAAAACCGGACATTTAGCCTATTTGGACCGAGACCGAGACCGGACTAGAACGAACCGGACCGAGACCAGACCGACCACATTCGGTCCGGTCTCGGTCTAGGTTTTTTGTCGGATTCGATCTCGGTCCGGTCCGGTTTTCGCCCGATGAGCACCCTTAGCATGAAATGTCACATATGAAACCGAAAATAAAACCAAGAGAAATTAGGAAGGGTGATCGAGTTTGCTACGATGACTCTTGTGTAGTGAGTAGCCCATTAGAGAGTTGCTAATTGTTTAAGAGTAATAATTTAGCGGCATCCATTAGACCACAAAACCACGTGTATTAAAATTGCCCACCTCATATATGAAAGTGTTTATCTAAGCTAAGAGTGCTAGGTGCAGCAGCGAACCAAGGCTCGCCGTTTCTACGTGGCGAGTTCGCCGGCTTCGCCGTGGTTCGCCGCCACACCGCCCCCCCTCGCCTTAGTTCGCCGTTTGGTGGTTCGTCACTTCCCCGGCGAGGTTTGCAAACGTACGGTTTGCAGTTTTTTTTTTTTTTTTTTTTTTTTTTTTTTTTTTTTTTTTTTTTTTTTTTTTTTTTTTTTTTTTTTTTTTTTTTTTTT
>LBNU01032552.1:233826-249658 GCA_014162995.1 Artemisia annua
TATTATCTTTACTATACTTTATCTAGTATATTCTTATTAATATTTTGGGAAATGGGTAATACCGAGACTATTATGAATTGTCATCTTTATTCGTTCGTGTCTTTTATTCTTTTCTTTTGACGAGTATTCTTCGAGTCTTTGTTTATTTCCTTGTATGTTTTGAGGTTCGCCGACTTGTTCTTTTCTATCTTTCTTCCACACGAGACTACTTTTGGAAAATGTTTTCTTTCAAACGCCATCATCTTTTATAAAACTTCATTCAAGCATTAACTATTAAAGTATTCGAGTACTATTGCTGAGTTATGATATTTATATGATTAGGTTGTGCTGAGGATTGTTTGCTGTGAGGCATATTTGATTGGTGAGATATCTCGTTTCCTGCTTTTGTTAAGGTGTGATNTAATTCCACATACTTAATAGAGTAATTCAGTGTTTCATTGTTAGTAGATTAGGATTTATCCAAGGCTACTAAACCCTTAACAAGCTATATAATAGTTTGGTCAGAGTATATCGATCCAACATTTCCTGACGATGTGCTAAGTAGCTCTGCCTTGCCTATGCAAGACCCTCAGATCATGAACCATTAATCACTTGCGAGTGAACGCGAATATAGGGTTATAGGCCTATAGGAATTGACCCTCCAAATCCTTTTGCTAGATAGGCAAATTGTGGTGTACTATATTCGATTTGTCAAGTAAATGGCAAGTGCTCGACCTTGAGGGCATTGTTATATTATGAAATTCCGCGGTTATATTGATATTATGATTGTGGTTAACGTTTGCGTGTCATGAGCTTAGCATCATCAACAATGTTATATGCATAGGGATGCCTCTATACATTGGTTGTTATCTTGATTACCCGATATTAGCATATGTTGCTCATATCTTATGATTAAAGCCTTGTGCTCAAGTTTATATTTTAAACCTATGATTACACTCAACCTTTGTGTTGACTTTTTAAGCATGTATTTTCAGGTAATNTGGAAATCAACTATCCTACTTCCTTATGCACTTGGTTGTACCAAGTTTGTGTCGCCTTTAAGTGTCGCCTTCTCATGGCACCGGTCTACTTTATGTCCATTAAGTGACTCGCTGAGATGTTGTCTCATCTACGGTACTACCTAGCCCATATTATTCACTCTTCTACTTTAACTATCACTTTTGGCATGGCCAAAATCAATTTCAACCCCGAGAATTATAACAACTAGACTGGACATCATACGAGTCGATTGGTCCAAGCATTACATTATTACTCGCAAATTATACATAGCCTGATCACCTATGTCTAATTTATGAAGAATCATGCAATGAAGGGAACAATAGTCTCTGAGATAAGAGTAAGTTATGCCTGAAATATGGATTTCTAAGTAACGCGAGAATCAGATTCGTACCAAGTACTTACATCTCTTTTCATAGACACCCCCGGCAACTACCTTAAACTGGAATTCCGGGACGGAATTCACTGTAAGGGGTATGTACTGTAGCCTCTCGTAATTTCCCGTACGATTAGTAAATAATAAATATGAATAAATGAGTATTACGTTATTTAAATACCATTTTTGCGGGTAACAAATTTTTTTTATTATGCATGACGTATTACGTGAATCACTATGACATTTGTGAATGACCAGTTGCCTAGGAACGATGCTTACACACGAACCTTGATAGTCTAATATCGCGAATATATTTTTAAAACGTTTATATTTTATATATATACGTTTCGTTTATTTAACATACACTATTTATATAAATCCCGAGCCTACGAAAATTCTCGAGATTGATCACTAATATTATTGGACCGTAACCCGACTCTCGAAACATGCTACGTGGGCCCCCGTGACCCAATGGGCCACGAAAAAACCCAAACTGCTGCTAGCAGACTCCTTATTCCCTTCATTTTTTGTTTTGGGCCTGTCAACCCACGAAGCCCAAATCAGCGAGCCCAACCCACCCTTTTTAATTCTTTTGTTTTTCTTTTGTTCCCAGACACGCGACCAAGGCTACAAAACGCTTCGTTTTCTCACAAATTTGACACACAACATGTATATATTTTTACACCTCTCAAATGACCACCTAGCAAGGATTCAAGAATGACAAATTTCATTAAAAACCTTACACGTTTGATATCCCAAATCTGCCCCAAGTAAAGCCTCAAACTCATTTTGCTAAACTTATACAAAACGTGTCCAAAGTTTTCTTAGCACCTCCCGTGCCCTCCAATCACCACAAAACGAATCCTAAACATTTAGAATGTTGTCAGGAATGTCAGAAACGTCCAGAGATAACTCTTACACATCTCTTGTCCACATTCACTTGTGTTGAAGCTCGATTGATTGGTAAAGGAGGCAACATGCAATCTCTTGATCTCCAACACTCAACTCTGAGTTATCTACACCCTAACATGTCCCTATATACATCTCGTACAATCTCAGATTGACCACACACTCAAAAACAAACCATATTTTACTATACGTAAAGATTACAAGTTATTATGGGACAAACGCTTTGCCTAGTTCTCGAGGGGTTAGAGACAAGTCCAAGTACCAAGCTCACTCATTCCTGAACCTTTGGTGGGTTGAGAATCGAACCATATTGACCTTTTGTTCCAGCTCGACACCTATATTCGACTATCCTACCCATTCGTGGTAAGGTAAGGCACACATACTCTTTTTCATATATATATACTTTTGATAATTTTCAGTTTTGCACGTTCACTTTAATCATTTATCTTGTAATTATTAAACACAACACGTACGTTTTAGTGGGTCTCCTAGATGTTTGATACACTAGTAATCGAGTCCCATCAAGTTCTATTACTAATAACAACGTTTTCTAAATAAACTAGACACATTTACAAGACAACTAGACCCATTCGAATTTTGGTAAAACACTTAGAATATTTCATGAACTTATAACTGTTTTCAGAAATGGCTTGGAACGTTTACTTTGGCTTCGTTACTTCAAAACTAGACACATAACATATTCATTTTAGAACGTGAACTCATTAACAACGTGACTAACAATCAGTAGGTGTCTTTGGTTCGACATAATAAGCTAGAATAAGTCGATTTCTAAGACCAAACGAAACGTACAAAAAAAAACTGTTTTTCAAAAGCCTTAATAATTAACAAATGGGCTTATAAGCCCAATAAGCTGTTTTTAAGCTTATTAGATAAGCTGATCGTATAAGCTCTTTTGTAATGTTTTTATAACTTAAAAATAAGCCCGAGACCAGGCCCAAATACCCCGTGAGCCCAATGGATTTAAAAAAGTTAATGGGCCTTGTAATTGGCTCTTTAAGGCCCATTTATCATTTTAAGCACTTTATAAGCTATTAAGCAGTTGGAATAAGTTATTTTGAGTTTACTGAGCTTATAGAAAAAGTAAAAATGATAAACTTTTAATTTGGTGAGATTTGGACTAAGTTTGCAAAATTTCTTGGCCGAGGGACTAAAACTGCCAAAGTTGCAAACTTTGGGTAGAAACTGTCAAAACTGGATTTTTGAAGTTAGAAAATGTTAAATATAAAACATAGAGTTAATAAATGTAAATGTTGGTATTATTTGGACTCAAATTGTAATAACCATTAACTATGGACTAACGGTGTAAAAGTTTGACCGTTAGGGTTAAAGTGTAACTTTGGTGAAATTTAAAGGATTTTCAATAATATTATTTTATAAAAATAATATTAATGTTTATATGAATGAACGTGTATTCGAGATTAAAGAACGAGATACATTTTATATATATATGTTATATGATTAATAATAACGATATATAACGATACGTGACATATTTTCTTTATTCATGGTTCATCATGTGACTTAATTATGATGACCTTCCGTCATTCATCGATCAATATTCTTACAAGTTATATTTATATATAACGTTTTTTTTGAACTTTAAGCATTTAAACAAACACGAGTTTTGTTCATGACTAAATGACTAATATTCGCGATAAAACCGGACTTAGACTATCAACTGAAACTTGCATTATCTTTTAGGTTGTGTGTGAAGCCGTTGCCTAGCATCATTGAGTTTAACGATACAGCTACATCTACTATACTACTGAGGTGAGTTCATAGCCCACTTTTTAACTGTTTTATGTGGGGAGATACATGCTTAAAACCGAACACAAGTCCTTTTATTTTGGTATTGATATACCGGCTGACCGTTATTATTGCTTAAGTAGCTATTGTCAAAAGTCCCTCGATCATGAACCTTAATCACTTGCTGAGTGAACGTAAATAATGGTGGATAGATCTATTAGGGACTGACAATCCACGTNAATTGGGCTTATAAGCCCAATAAGCTGTTTTTAAGCTTATTAGATAAGCTGATCGTATAAGCTCTTTTGTAATGTTTTTATAACTTAAAAATAAGCCCGAGACCAGGCCCAAATACCCTGTGAGCCCAATGGATTTAAAAACGTTAATGGGCCTTGTAATTGGCTCGTTAAAGCCCATTTATCAGTAGGAATAAGTTATTTTGAGTTTAATGAGCTTATAGAAAAAGTAAAAATGATAAACTTTTAATTTGGTGAGATTTGGACTAAGTTTGCAAAATTTCTTGGCCGAGGGACTAAAACTGCCAAAGTTGCAAACTTTGGGTAGAAACTGTCAAAACTGGGTTTTTGAAGTTAGAAAATGTTAAATATAAAACATGGAGTTAATAAATGTAAATGTTGGTATTATTTGGACTCAAATTGTAATAACCGTTAACTATGGACTAACGGTGTAAAAGTTTGACCGTTAGGGTTAAAGTGTAACTTTGGTGAAATTTAAAGGATTTTCAATAATATTATTTTATAAAAATAATATTAATGTTTATATGAATGAACGTGTATTCGAGATTAAATAACGAGATACATTTTATATATATACGTTATATGATTAATAATAACGATATATAACGATACGTGACATATTTTCTTTATTTATGGTTCATCATGTGACTTAATTATGATGACCTTCCGTCATTCATCGATCAATATTCTTACAAGTTATATTTATATATAACGTTATTTTTGAACTTTAAGCATTTAAACAAACACGAGTTTTGTTCATGACTAAATGACTAATATTCGCGATAAAACCGGACTTAGACTATCAACTGAAACTAGCATTATCTTTTAGGTTGTGTGTGAAGCCGTTGCCTAGCATCGTTGAGTTTAACGATACAGCTACATCTACTATACTACTGAGGTGAGTTCATAGCCCACTTTTTAACTGTTTTATGTGGGGAGATACATGCTTAAAAACGAACACAAGTCCTTTTATTTTGGTATTGATATACCAGCTGACCGTTATTATTGCTTAAGTAGCTATTGTCAAAAGTCCCTCGATCATGAACCTTAATCACTTGCTGAGTGAACGTAAATAATGGTGGATAGATCTATTAGGGACTGACAATCCCCGTTTGGTCGTTGGAGAAAACTACCAAACGCACATTATTTTGATGACATAGGTAACTGACAAAAACCTATCTTGGGGGCATATTATTATATTGCGTCATATTATTAAATATGATTGGCTGTCAAATCGTTGTGTGTCATGAGCTTAATGCAATAACGGGTATATGTGAATTCGTTTCAACTTGTTTGATTGCATGCATTTGCAATAAATGACTATATCTTGTGTTCAACTGTTTAACTTTCAAACCTATGAATATCACTCAACTTTATGTTGACTTTTAGCATGTTTACCTCAGGAAATAGACATGAAGGATCTTGAAGGCACGGAGTGGGCTTGTAAACTGGCATGGGTTAAAATAAATGTTTTGATACATTTCCAATAAACTTATTGTTAAACCTTGAAACATTATTATATATGGTATTTTGAACTTTAAAACATCACTTTGTGTCGTTTCTATGATTGTGATAAAAGATCCTCGAAGTAACACCCAAAAATCTTCCGCTGTATTTTTAAAGTCTTCCGCTGTCATGGTTAAATTTTGGGGGTGTTACAGATTGGCATCAGAGCTTCGGTTATAGCGAACCAAATGTTTTCGAACATTGGACTATAACTACATTTTTGAAACGGACCATTTTTACAAAATACCACCTTATGCCCTCCGTGCCTGCGCGTATCCGAACATCTGGTAGAGACGTTACTGTTCATATGACTTCTTGCTATATTAACATGTTTATGATTGTGCTAATAACTTATATTTACTAATCGGGATTATTACAGTACCATGTCTTCGTATTTCCACCCTATTACCTTGTCATCAGATTCAGAGGATGAGAATACTGCTCCACTCACTAGAGCCTTTGCTCCAACTTCTATGCCCATGTCACCTGCAACTGATAGGTACATGCAGAGTCAGCGGGTTTTGCCTACATCTGACTCAAAGGTTTCTCCTTCGATACCACCTGGTCCAATTCGTCGAAGTAGACGAGTTCGACAACTCCGGCCTTATGAACCAGCCCCTATTGGAAAAGCTTTCCGTTATCCTGGGGGAAAGAAAATTTATAAGAATATCGCTCGGAAAAAGGTACGTACTCCACCAGCGGTTCCGGTTGTACCAAAATCAGCTGTGCTACCACCGCCAACTATTTTCTACCGACAGACCACCACTGTTCCATTACCAACCACTGCTCCGCCACTAGCAACCCCAAACCCAGCTACTCGTAGTGCTCCTATGCCATCCCACCGAAGGACCTATCAGGTGCGTCAATCAGTACCAACTCCTTGCCAAAATGAAACAAATAGAAACCAAAGGAACCATAATCGAGTGGATGCTCGTAAATGGTCTTTCTTATTACCAACCCTGCACCATTGGCGATCTCAAGAAGGTGCCCCAACTGCTAGAGAACTTGGGGAAAGTTCTTACTATGCCGCATCTCGAATAATTCCAGTCACTGGAGAGCCAATGCACCATACTATCCCACTATTAGCTGCTAGGCTGGTTAGGCATGAGAATCATATTGAGGAGATTGTAAGTGCCATAGAGGAGATTTCCCTCGAACGAATCGAGAATATTGAAGAGGAAGTCACAAACCTAGTGGTACACAGTGTAACTTTAGAACAGGATTTTCAGCTGAAGAATACTGAGATTGAAAAGACTATTACTGAGTTTGGTCACAGACTTGATGTTCAAAGTCGCAAGACACAAGATATGATAGAAATTTCCAAAATAACTCAGGAAATAATAGAACATCAGGCTCAAGAGCTAGCAACAGCCAGTGCCACTATCTGTACCCTCAGTGCTACGCTTGAGAAGGTTCAGGCCAGAGAGAAATCTAGAGATGTAGAAATGCTTGGAATGGTCAGAATTTTCCAAGGGTTAGAACGTAAATTAGGAGCACCATAGATCGAAGACTTGTCAACTTAGCATATCAATGTCTTATTAATAAGAATCTTGTTATTGATGTTTTGTAAACAATCAAACAAGTATTAATAAATGTTGTAATAAATTGACATTGATTTATGAAATACATGAATGAATCTTGTCTTTATATCCGTTGTGCTATTTATATCGTCTCATGATATACTAGTTCACACAGATCAAAACATTTGTATCCCCATATACCTATCGCGACGATGTTTGGATACATCTTGACTTAAATTCCGCATTGACTAAATCGTTACGACTATAACCCATTCTTGGTCGCATTATTACTTGAGGTAATACTGAACGTAAATCTGTTATTTTGAAATTCCTAAACACCATCGAAATGGCTAACGGAAATCTTATCGGCACCAGTACCGTTATGAAAGGTTGTACCTTAACTCCACTAGAAAAACCTTTTCCCATTGACCTTATATCTGTTCAACTTGGAAGTTTTGACGCTATCAATGGTATTGATTGGCTATCCACACATCATGCTAAAATTCATTATGATAAGAAAGTTGTTCACATCCCACTCCCGGATAAAACTCTCGTTGTCCAAGGAGACAACAGTAAACCTCGTTATGAAATTATCTCATACCTTAGAGTGGTGAAACACGTGAACGAAGGATGTCAAGCATTCATGGTTCATGTTACGGAAGATAAGTCAACAGGAAAGCGACTTGAAGATGTTCCTATCGTAAGAGGTTTTCCGGAAGTATTTCTTGAAAATTTGCCCGATCTTCCACTAACCCGTCAAGAAGAATTTCAGATCGAACTAGTGCCTGTAATGGTACCAATGACTAGAATACCTTATAGGTTAGCATCATCTGAAATGAAAGAAGTATTGGAACGATTGAGAGAATTGTCTGATAAAGGTTTTATTCGACCAAGCTCATCATCTTGAGGAACTCCAGTTTTATTCATTAAGAAGAAGGATGGATCCTTCCGAATATGCATCGATTACCGAGAGTTGAACAAACTTACGATAAAGAATCAGTACTTACTACCCAGAATCGACAACCCATTTTACAAGGATCGAGCGTATACTCAAAAATTGATTTGAGGTTAGGATACCACCAACTAAGAGTTCGGGAAGAAGATATTCCCAAAACTACATTCAGAACACGCCATGAACATTTCAAATTTCAAGTGATGTCATTTGGTCTGACCAACGTATCAGCAATTTTCATAGAACCAAGTATGCAAATCTTATTTATGTAAGTTTGTGATAGTATTCATCGACGACATTTTGATTTACTCACACAACAAAGAAGAACATGCCGAACACTTGGAGATTATCTTGGAACTACTCACAAAAGAAGAGTTGTACTCTAAGCTCTCGAAGTGCGACTTTTGGATTCGCACTGTGCAATTTCTAGAACACGTCATAANATCATAGGACATTTTTCCTATCCTTAATCCCCTTATAACTCCATGTTGCCATAAACCCATTTACTGAAAATCTCTCGAAGTGTTTTATGAATATAAAACCATATTGGGTTAACACCTCGAGAGTTTTACTTTTTCAGAAAGACTCCCCCTTCACATGTGCTCGTCATTGTTTAAGATAAATTTGCACATGCAGGGAAGAGTGGGCACTTTTTAGAATTGATCTACTCTTAATAGACTTGTACCCGAGGGACACGTTTACGTTGCTAGTTAAAGGGATCCATTATCAGCTTTATGTGATAACTAGCCCTAATAACTAACTTGATGTTGTTAACATTCCTCAAAGAGGAAGTTAGACCCGTCATAGTACTTATCTACTAAGAGTTTCTCGAAACGGTACAATCTATTTAGACAAGTCCTTATAGGACAAGTGTTTTCGATTACTGACATTTGTTGTTTCGTCAATTCTTGGGTGATATCTGAGTCGAGCTCACATGAGATTCTTTTACTTATTTTCATATTTTGATCACTTTTAACTTTTTCTCCCCCTCAAAAATAGCATATTAAATGTTATTTTTGAAAACTTTTGATTAAAATATGCCTTTTTGACTCTTACGGGGAGAATTTAACAAGAACAACGTGATTGTAAGCAAAGATGTTTTCCAAGTACTCCCCCTCAAATGTTGCATAATATTTTGAAGAATTTAATTTTTTTTCGAGGGAATACTTGTTCTTTTGAGCAGAATTATGAAAAACTTTGAAAATTTGATTAATTCTACTCAAAAGTAAGAAGCATTCGCTCCTTATATGAGGATTGAGGCACTGAAGCGTACCTCAGGGTCCTTTCTTTACAAGATCGGGTTGTGCACTGTTATATGTGCACAAACCATAATGAATGAAGAAATGAAAATGATATATGAAATTCAGAATACCATATGACAGATTCACAATGGAGGCTGATCAGGACGACGATATGTGAGGATGTTCGGTATGGCTTCACGTGCTCCTATCAAGCTTTCCAGAGTTCGAACATGATGTCGGAATCTTAATCGTTGTTTGATGATGTCGATGAATTTCCGAGCTTCACGTTGATCCCTATGCACCCAGCCTACATCCGATCCTTCTTTGTGCTTTGTCAACTTATCTTGAAGAGCAAGTAGGATCATCCTGAGAGTTGCGTCTCCAAACTTCATAGTCTCCTCGTATCTTATAAAATTGATGCTTCCTTGCGATGGAAATGCGACCCCAAATGGTTTCTTGTTAAAGGTGTAGGGTCTCATTTCATGGATGCCAGGAGTCTTATCTTCTGGTGCAATGAGATTGAGACCGGTTTGATAACTTTCGGCTCCTAACTGAACATCTTCAACTCTTGCTCGAATAATTCTTTGACGAACGAAGAGAAGAAGGGAGTTGATGAAGTCATATTGAAGGCTGCCGAGCAGATTCTGAACTCTTCCTTGAAGCTTAAGAACGTACATGTCTTCGATGTCGTTCGGGTTCAATTTGTGGAAGTCTGCTTCGCTGAATGAGTACAATTTGTCATCACTACGTCGAACTACAATCTTTTCGAGAAACTTGTATCCGTATCTCTTTTCTGTCTCAGGGATGTCTGTGATGGTGAGAATCCGGTCTTCACGGTAAACTGTGCTTTTTGACTTGCAGGATGCCAATTTCCACTTATAAAACCATTTTCTCATCTCAAGCCAGTGAAGTGTACCCAATGCAGCTTCATCATTATACTTGGAGACCGTAGTACAATACAAACCTTTCATCTGCTCATGCAAGTTATCTAGTAGATACGAAGCGGCTTTGAACTTTGTGAGATACGAAGCATACCGATGATCCGGATCAGAGTTGCCGTGGATCAAATACTTCAGATCTTTGTTGAAGAAGTATTCTTTTGGGATTCTCGGATATGCTGGAGTACCGAGAAGAGGTAACGGCTGTGTAAAATCTTGAAATTTTAGATCTTCAGGAACTGGAGTGTAGACTCTATCCCAAGCTGGCCTCATTTCACAAGTGATGTTTTCGGACAGTGCATGGGCAACTTGCTCAACATTGTATTCAAACTCGATCTCATTTGTTGTGCAAGTCTTGAAATCTGTGAAGCCTGCCTTTCGAATCTGCATCAGGTCTGATAGTTGAAGTCTCTGGGTCTTCATTACTTTCTTAAGCCGTTTTGTGAACCCAATAATTGATCCTTCAATAGGTGCTTCAGAATCTGGAACATCTGGGTAAGCATCAACCATGTCATCAAACCAGTTGTAAGAAGGAGCTTCTAGATCAATCCATTCAGGAGCAGGAAGGACTTGAGCATCCTTAGGTGGTTCGTTGACATTGGTTGGAATATTGACACCTTCAAAATGAACATCTTCCATTGGTGCTTCCAACTCAGTCTGAACTTCAGTCTCTTCCATCTGAACATCTCCGGAAGACTGCCTCTGAGGAGTTTCTTTACTCTGATCTGCTTTCTTTCCTGTTGGAGGTCTAGATGAAGATCCATATGATTGTTTTCGCTTTCCTTTTGGTGGCTGATCATCTGGATCTGTGTCATCACGACGTCTCTTTGACGGTTTAGGAGGTTGGCAAGAATCATCCTTTTGAAAAGCTTTCTTCATAGACTTAATTAAAGCTTTCCGAAGCTCTTCCTCATCAGGGTCATTAACTATTGCTTCCAGCAGCCGACCCTTAAGTTCATCGACGGTTGGTTTGGCTGGCATGGTGTTAGGTCATATACAATTGTGTATATGTGATTTGATACAACAAAACTACATATGCTTCAATGAAGATAATTGAAGGACTAAATATGCATAATGAAGATTCTACAAGCTGGTGGAGTATATGCAAAATACTTATCTTTATTAGAAGATTACAGAAGATATTGTTTTACTTGTAGGATAAGTTTGTAACCCTAGCATCTCTATTATATAAAGAGATGATAGGCACGTATGTTTGGTGTAGAAAAAACAACGACACACAAAAACATACACGTTTCATATATTAGTTAGTTAGTTAGTTCATAGCTTCAAGGTTGTAAAACCCTATCACTATTAAGAGTGATCGTATTAATAATATTGAGGCTTGGTTTGATATTATTATTGTGTTCTGCTATTCTTATTGTTTGTGTTCTTCTTAGCCTTACTGAGTAGATTCCGCATACTCATTAAAGTTACAGGTAGAATTCCACTTAGTAGCTTAGGATTTATCCGAAGTTGCTAAACCCTTTACAAGTTAAAGGTTAAAGATCCATACTACAACAACCGTCTACGAATTGGGATCTACACGTGGTATCAGTCGCCAGGGGGAAATTCTACATAAGAAGAACGATTACTGATCCAGTGAAGTTTGCAGTGATGGCCACTTTTTACACATCATCCAGTGATCCAACCAAGAAGGTAAAATTCTGTGTTAACTGTCATACTTCTTATCAAACCTTGCTTAAAGATCTTGAACTTGAAAAAGAGAATCATAGAACAACTAGGTCTGAGAAACTAGGGTATATATTTACTCTAGAAGAAGTAGAAGCTAAAGTTCTTGTTTATAAAGAGAATGAAGAAGCTTGGACAGATAAGTACAACCAACTAGAGTATCAATTAAAATTGAGTGATTGGAAGTTAGGTTGTAAGATATCAGAGGTTGAAAAGCTCACCAAGGAAAGGGATGATCTTTTACACAAACTTGCTAGTTTGAATGAATCTAGTCAATCTTGTGAATCTGTTAAAAGTGAAAGTTTAGGTGAGAAGAATGATACACTAGAATCACCTACACAAACTGATAAGATTGATAGTAATAAGGTCATCATTGAAGATTGGGTTGAACGTGATGATAAAGTAGTTCCTGAAGGTTTTTCAAAGGTTAAAAAGAAAAAGAATTTGAAGTCTGTGAAGTTTGCTGAACCTTTAGAAACCAAACCTGTTAAAAGTCACAAAAAGTCTGATAAAAACCCTAGGAAAAACAACTATAGTCCTAGAGGTAATCAAAGAAACTGGAATGGGATGATAACTCAAAAACTAGGGAAGAATTTTGAGTTTCAGAATAAAGCTTGCTATGTTTGTGGAAGTTTTGATCATCTGCAGTATACATGTAAACACAAGAAACCAGTTAGTGATCAAAAGCAGGTATGGAACAACTCAAGGAGGATTAACCATAGGAATTTTTCACGAGATTCTAAATATCCTCAACAAAGAAGGTCTTTTAACCCATCAGCAGTACTTACTAAACAAGGATTAAAACAACTTGCTAAGCCTAAAGTGACAAGATCAGTACTTTCTCAAAGTACTGATAGGTTATCTCAAAGTACTGCTCGGCCAAAAGAAAGAACTACTAGGCTGAAATCCGAGGTTAATGTTATTAAGGCTTCAGCTAGATGGGTTTGGAAACCTAAACAAGAAGAATTAGATGTTTCTGAAAAGAAGAATCCATCAAAGACCTTAACACGATATGATTATGTTGATGCTTATGGAAGATTCAAGTCTATTCTGGCTTGGGACTTCAAAAAGCATTAATTCTTAATGTGTTGTGTGCATAGCAATTCATAGAAAGTGGGTGATTGAGAATTGCTATGGTGTATGGTGTCGTGTTTATGAAGAAAAGAGAAGCAGCTAGGTTGCTCGTGATATCTAGGATTAAACAAGGTTTTGGAGCAGATCTGGTAAAAGAAGGTCTGATCGAGTTTGAGAAGAAAATGAGATTATAATTATCTATTGGTTGCGAGTTGGTAATTGGTCGATGGAAGCTAAGTAGAGCAGAGAAGCAATGTTTTAGCGGGATTCGTTTTTGTGGTTAATATGTCCAAAGTACTGCTGGGATTACGTGAATGTACTGCTCCATGATATTTAAAGTACTGTTCTCGGTTTGAACATATTGCTCGTTGATTTAAAGTATTGTTCCCTAATTAAAGTACTGCTGCTGCTCGTATACTTTGAAAGTACTGCTCTTTTCTTTCAAAGTACTGCTCATCGCTTCAACGTACTGCTGTACACAAGGTGCTGCTCGTATATAATTGAAAGTACTGTTATATTCAACGTACTGCTTGCTTTTTATTTTCAAAGTACTGCTTCTCGAAGTGAAGGTACTGCTGCGTCTCATTGCAAAGTACTGCTCCAAGAATTAAAGTACTGTTGCGTGTTTATTACAACGCACTGTTGTGATTGAAGTTGATTTATGGAGACGAGTCAAGCACTTTATGGTTCAATATATATCCATGATTTACAAGCAGTGAGGGGAAGCCGAGATGAGCGTTGACCGACATGATTGGGAGAAGTGTATACAAGTTGCTTATCTTCACAAGTTCCCTATTCGATGATTACAAAAAGGGGAAGAAGTTAACATGAAGATTATTTGCAGCTTATTTATGTGTGTTTGTTTCATTCATGGAGATGATTACATCTCAACTTCTTTATTTAAGGGGAAGTTCGTACACGACTTTGTTTATTTTGTCATCATTAAAAAGGCAAAATAAATACAAGAATGAAACAATGGGTTTGAAGATTATCATCATTGAAGATTGCTGAATTCATGAAGATAGTTTTGTAATATCAAATAGGGGAAGATTGTTAGGTCATATACAATCGTGTATATGTGATTTGATACAACAAAACTACATATGCTTCAATGAAGATAATTGAAGGACTAAATATGCATAATGAAGATTCTACAAGCTGGTGGAGTACATGCAAAATACTTATCTTTATTAGAAGATTACAGAAGATATTGTTTTACTTGTAGGATAAGTTTGTAACCCTAGCATCTCTATTATATAAAGAGATGATAGGCACGTATGTTTGGTGTAGAAAAATATCGACACACACAAATATACACGTTCCACATATTATTAGTTAGTTAGTTCATAGCTTCAAGGTTGTAAAACCCTATCACTATTAAGAGTGATCGTATTAATAATATTGAGGCTTGGTTTGATATTATTATTGTGTTCTGCTATTCTTATTGTTTGTGTTCTTCTTAGCCTTACTGAGTAGATTCCGCATACTCATTAAAGTTACAGGTAGAATTCCACTTAGTAGCTTAGGATTTATCCGAAGTTGCTAAACCCTTTACAAGTTAAAGGTTAAAGACACATGGATTGAATAGTTAGTGGAGTAGTCTGTAGAGTTTGTGACACAATCTCCTTCAAATTTTCTTTGACAAGTTCTTCAAGTGTTCCCGGGAGGTTATCACAAATATACTTTCTGACTTCTCGTGGCACTCTATCCTTGACCGCTTTACCAATGCCATGGTCTTTGAGGTCTTCTAACTGTTGCTTCTGTTTATCAAGTTGCGTCTGAAGCTTTTGAACATTGCTACTTAGGGTTCTCATTGGACCTCAGGTCGACTGTGAAGGAAGTGTTTGTTGCTGTGATGGTTGAGCTTGAGTTGTGGTTTCAGGTTGGTTTTGAGTTGGAGCTTTAATAGGGACAATCTGATAATTACTGACTTTGTTGGTACTATCATCATCCGATTCATCCTCTTTGTTTTGTTCATCATTGTCACTTGTTTCATTTTCACTTTCATCATTCTCATGCTTCTTTTCACTTTCTTCCTGGTCTGATTTCTTTTCTTCTTCCTCATCATCACTTTCATCATTATCTGATTTCTGAACTTCTTCATCATCAGAAACCTTCACCCTTTCATCACTACTTTCTTCCTGTTCTTGATCATCTGCATCATCATCACCCGAGTTTGTAGCAGAACTAGAGGACTTTCCGGGTTTATCAGATGTTTCACTTTCTTCATGTGATTCTGACAGGGTTCTAGAGCCATATTCCTCAGGTTCCTCTGCAGGTTCGTCTGCTTTAGACCCTGAGCCTTGACCTTTCTTTCTTAGCTTTGTCAATCTTTCTTCCTCCGACTGTCTACTCGCCTTCAATGCAACCTTCATTTGTTTTGCTTCCTCTTCTTCAGTTAGAGGTGGACTTGCTGCTTTCACAGGAGACTCTCTTTCTTTCCCTTTCCCTTCTTTCTTCTTTTTACCAGTTTCCTTTGCAACATCTTTGAGAACTGGTTCATCTGGTTCATCAAAAAGTGTGAGTTTTTCTTTATGTTGACGTGTGACCTTCTTGGTTCTACTCTTGGGCATAGGGAACTTTTTTCCTGTTTCTTTAGAAACCATC
>LBNU01032553.1:0-11171 GCA_014162995.1 Artemisia annua
AGTCACATAATACACAAATGCGTGAGCATATATCTTTCGTAAATGGTCACACAACGTCGGATCGAGTGTGGCTGTTTATTTTATTATCTGTTACATTTAGTCACGTAAATATTTCATGTGACAGTTCAAAAATCAACCATGTGTGACGAAAGCCAAATCTGTACTAAGTGTTAGGTGGTTTCCGAGAGGGCGGAATACCATTGAGGAGTGCTCTCTTAGTGAGCACCGATTGGATGACAATCTGCTGAGATGAAGTATAGTTGATGTTTGATACAATCTACTATGAAACAAATAAACGCCAGCGGAACAACATCACCATAACATAGCTATCCATTATAGCCATATGATGCAATCAATAATAAATGACAACAATATATACCTTGTAGCGTGATCGGTTTGAATCGATGGAGACATCACCAACGTACACGATCACCATGAAACCCAAGTGATCAAAGGGAGATCACCTCCTAGGAGGTAGTCCACACTACACTCACCGAATATCCTTGGATGCTTAGTCCTTCTTACCCGTAACCTTTCACAATGGGCCTTTGATATTAAACAAGAATCAAAGGATTTGATTATTGAAAACCAAAACCCTAGTGGGTTTGGGTTGTTTTGCCGTCCCAACAAGCAGGAGGAGAGAGGGAGAGGGGTTTTGGAAATTGGTTATCCCCTAATCGAAGAATATCTCTCATCCATATTTGCTACCATCTTCAACCAAAAACACCCTTGGAAGGTCCCCTAATGCGGGCCACGTTATGGGGCCCAAAACGGGCTTTCCCCATTTTGTTTCCAAGTCCAATTGGAGTTAAGTACTATACTTAAAGCATAGAAGCCCAATAGTGTTTCCATGTTACTGTTAAGCTTATTTGTATGTCGTAATAAGCTACAATAAACAACGACATATAAGAAGTACCTAAGTGCTATATGTGTGCTGCCCCATAACGGCTCACATCGGGCCTGTCTCTACGCATATAGTTAGTTATTATGATACGAGCCAATGACTTCCAACAGCTCCTACCTTGCGACGTCATAATAATCAAGTAATTTAATACAAGCAAAAGGTAGCAGTCAGCAACACGCCAATGGCCCCCTAGAAATATGTGAGGGAAGTTTCATATAAACGTCTCATTTTAAATGGTTTATATGTCACTCTATCCTTTTGTTACAGAGCTTACCATGTTTGAACATTAGACATGTATAAAGTCCATTCTAATTGTCAACTTATTATGTTTTCTCGATCTAGATATTGAACAAGGATTACCAAGTGAATTAAGATTCATCTTAATCTCATTTGGGTACGGCCATACAAACATCTGTTCAATTCATCGGGAGGGGGCCCAATAGTATCTAACTCCATGACTTGTGGGGAACAAATTCTAATTTTGACTGCACTGTCATTCATGCATTTCATATCACTTCTTTTTAGGAGATGGTTTTTATAACTTACCTATTCAGGGACGCGTTGTTAAACCATAATCAAAGAATGAAATTTCACACATGCAAGCCTACTTGATCTCAAGTCTGAGATAAGAGACATAACCCGTTTGTGGAGTGTCACTATTGGGACGCTGACCATGCAGTGAATACTCGTAGCTTGGGTCAGTCCAATGCTCATCACAAATGACAACATGGTGAGCTTGGGTTGGAAACATCATATTAATATTATTCTAAATAAATATCACAACACGCTCATCATTTTGCCTTAATTCGATGGATCACTCCGTAATCGGTCAACTGGAATGGACAATTTTAGAATAAATAAATTATCAGGGATTTAACAGCAAATATAGAACACAGTAGTATAAATTGGAGAGATTATTACCCGCTATACAATTCATCTATATAATCGACTGCTTACGTTCCATTATCCAATACTTAAAAACAGGATTATGACAAGACTCATATGGATCGGAATCCGATTTTACACCATGATCAATTTTTGTTGTACAAGACAACAAGTAGTCATCTGGGAGTGAACTTGAGCAATACTTGTTTCAAAATTCAAGAAATGTTTTGAAGATGATTGTCCTTTTGTATGTGGATTTTTAAGTACAAACAGTATTGCAACGATACATTTCATGAGTGTTTTGAAGCTAGCAAAACACCTTACTATCTAGCAGCCAATAATAACAGTTTCCCAAACTGTAAAGTATTCTTATCTTTTAATGGTATCAATGCAATTAATGCTTCAATCGAGCACATCTAGGTCACGTTTCATCTTCATGATGCTCCTTTACCACGACTAGAGTTGAGAATCATCTCAGTTAAATAAGCATCAGAGTATGCAAACAAAAACAGAGCTCTCAAATATCTGTAAATGGTTTGAACATATCTTTGGTCCTTGAAGGTCATTATAATGTTCGTTAATCAATTATCTAAGACCTTCACTATAGATATTGTTGTTATCACCCTCATCTGCATTCATAGCAAATGAATAAAAAATTCCAATGCGTAATATGGGACTATACATAATGAATCCTTTAGTCGAACATAAGGTTTACCATTTATGTGTTCAATCTCATCAGGTGAGATTTGATCATTGAGACTCCTATCAATAACCTGGTACATTATTGTGTTGGGTCAATAACGTTATGTTTATAAACATATTATAACAAGGTTGTATGTTTTATTTTCTAAATCTCTTAAGAGAAGTTTCATTCCAATCTAAGGATTAAATCTAGCTTAGATGGGAATATGATTCTAATATGTTACCGACACATGAGATTTAATGGAAAATTAAAAAAAAAACAACCTTGTTCAAAAATGTTTTAAACATAAGCGGTTATTGAGGCCACACAATATGACAGGTTTATGAGAGGAGTCTCAATGATCAATTCTCACCTGATGAGATTGAACACATAAAAATGGTAACTTATGTTTCGACTAAAGGATTCCATTATGTTAAGTCATATTACGCATTGGAAAATTTTTATATCATTTGCATGAATGCAGATTGAGGTGATAACAACAAAATATTCTAAGTGAGTTCATTAGATAATTGGTTAAGCGAACATTATAATGGACTTCAAGGACCAAAGATATGTTCAAAACATTTACAGATTATTTGAGGAGCTCTGTTTTTGTTGCATCTCTGATGCTTATTTAACTGAGATGATTCTCAAACCTCTAGTCGTTGGTAGGATGTCATCATGGAATGATGAAATCGCTGACTGGATGTTGCTCGATTGGAGAGCATTTAATGCATTATACACTTAAAAGAATAAGCAATACTTTACAGTTTGGGAAACTGTATTATGGCTGATCTAAAGTAAGGTGTTTTGCAGCTTCAAACACGCTATGAAAATGTCATTGTTGCAGATACTCGTATTGTACTAAATGCTACACATACAAAAGGACAATCATCATTTCAAAACATTCTTGAATTTTGAAAAGTATTTCTCAAAGTTCCTCAGATGACTACGTTGTTGTCATGATACAAACAAAATGATCATGGTGAAACATCGGATTCCGGATCTATATGTAGTCTTGTGACAATATCTGTTATTTTAGTATTTGGATTAATGGAACTGGTAAAGCAGTTCGTAATATTATATAATGAATAATACCGGGTATAATCGTTTCATTTATACTAACTGTGTTCTATATTTGCATGTTTAAATCCATGAATAATTTTTTATTCTAAAATTGTCCATTGCGTTGACGATCGGGAGAGTATCATCGACTTAAGGCAAATGTGAGCAGTGTTGGTGATATTTATTTAGAATTAAATATTCTAATTGATGTTTCCCACCAAACTCACAATGTTTGTTCATTGGTGATGAGCATTGGACTGACCCAAAGCTACGAGTATTCACTGCCATGGATCAGCGTCAATAAGTGAATCTCACAAATGGTTATGTCTTTATCCTCAGATTGAGATGCAAGTAGTTTTGCATGTGGTGAAATTCATTCTTTGATATGTTAAACGTGTCCTGAAATAAGGTAGTATAAAACCATCCTCAAGAGCTGATATGAAATATGATGACACGTGCATTCAAAATAGAATTTGTTCCTCCACAAGTCATGGAGTTAGATACTATTGGGCCCCATCGATGAATTGAACAGATGTTTGTATGGCGTAACCCAAATGAGATTAAGATGAATCATTAATTCACTTGGATAATTCTTGTTCAATTATCATAGATCGGAGAAACATAATAGATGAACAACATTAGAATGACATATTGATCCATGTCTAATGTTCAACATGGTACTGTAAACAAAAGGATAGGATGACATATAAACCCATTTAAATGAGCGGTTTTTAAGAACTTCCCTCACATTTTCTAGGGGCATTGGCGTTTGCAGATGCTAACCTTTGCTTGTAATAATTACTTGATTATATGACGTCGCAAGTGGGAGACTGTTGGGAGTATTCTATATCATAATCAAATAATCTATATGGCTAGACATATGTGTTGCTATGGGTCACACACATATACACTTAGGTACTTCTTTTATGTCGTTTTATTGTTACTTATTTACGACATACAATAAGCTAACGTAACATGGAAAACACTATCTGGGCTTTAATGCTGTAAGTATAGTACTTAATCCATTGGACTTGAAAACAAAATGGGAAAGCCCGTTTGGGCCCATAAGTGGGCCGGCATTAGGGGACTTCAAGGAGTTTTTGGTTTGAAAATGTAGTCAAATATATGAGAATATTTCTTCCACTCCTTTTCTCTCATTAGGGGATAACCAATTTCCAAAAACCTCTCCCTTCTCCTCCTCTCTTGTTGGACGGCAAACCAACCCAAACCCACCTAGGGTTTTGGTTTTCAATAATCAAATCCTTGATTCTTGTATTAATCAAGGCCATTTTGAAGGTTTACGGGTAAGAAGGATAGCATCCAAGGAGTATCGGTGAGGTGTTAGTGTGGACTACTCTAGAGGTGATCTCCTTTGATCACTTGGGTTTTTCATTGGTGATTCGTGTACGTTGGTGATGGTCTCCATTCGATTCAACGATCACGCATACAAAGGTATAATTGTGTCATATTATTATTGATTTGATCATATGGCTATATGGATACTTGTATGTTGTATGGTGATGTTGTTCCGCTGCGTTTATTTGTTTCATATGTAGTTTGTATTCAAACATCAACTATACTTCACTCCACCAATGTACACTCCAATCGGTGCTCACTAAGAAGAGCTACTCCTCAATGGTATTCCGCCCTCGGAAACCACCTAACACTAGTACAGATTTGGCCTTTCGTCACACATGGTTGATTTTGAACTGTCACACTGTAACATATTTACGTGACTAAATGTACGAGAATAAAATAAACAGCCACACTCGATCCGACTTGTGTGACCATTTACGAAGATATATGTCACGCATTTGTGTATTTATGTGACTAGAGGGTAACTGGTAAATATTTTTCGATTATTTAGTCACTTTTAATTCGGGACGTGTGACAGATACAAATCTGCTTTAAACATTAGTCACACTATAGATATACATATGTGACAAATATATGTCACACAATTGAAGAGTGTGACCAAAATAGATATATGGTCACATGAAGTAATTGTGTATGTGGCTAAATTATATAGTCAAGTTTGTCACACATTATTTAAACGTAACTGCTATTCTTTGCTGAATATTTAGCCACATATGAATTTGAAATGTGTGACAACTGAAAAGTAAGTTTGAAGCGTTAGTCACGATATGCATTTAAAAGTGACAAATATATGTCACACACTTGAAGAGTGTGACCAAATGTCATATATGGTCACACTAAACCATAGACATACATGATTAAGTGTAACCAAAATTCGATACATATGGTCACGTAAGTTAATATTCGTGTCTAAAGTCTTGTGTGTGTTTGCTTGCCACAACCTAATGTGTATACTCACATTTAATTGTAATACGATCATGTGACTATAGGCTTTACAATAGTCACACCATATCACAAATGTGTATCTAAATTATGTTTATTGCCACATTATAACGGTATTATATGTGACCAATACATTCAAAATAGTCACATTGTGAAATATTTATGTGACTATTATTTATAGCAAAATGTGAACTCAGTTATCATTAACCTTGATATTAGTCACATTGAGTGTTTGTGTAACTAAATTCAAGATGTTATATATGTGGTCACATGAAGTATTTATTTAGGTGTCTAAATCATAGAGTCATATTTTGTCACACATTATTTAAGTGTAGTCACAATTCGATACATATGGTCACACATTTCTAATAACTTATGTAATTTTGAGGGGTTAGATATGGATTTTATAGTCTCTCTAGTTTGAGTCTAATTTGATATTCACTGCATGAATTGAGTTCAGACTATTAGTCATGACTCTTCATTTGCCCCATTACAATGCTGCTAGTTATACTTAGAACTGCTAAGTATAATTAGATGTTGTGGACATTGTGCATATGTTATGGCTTGTGTTTTCTTTGTTTCTAGACTAACATTTTGCAGTAAAGGCAAAGAAAAAGCTGTTTGGAATGGAATTTGGGTGAATGCTAGTAACTCAGAACTTAATGCTGCTTGGCATAACTTAATGCTGCTAGGCATAATTCTAGACTAACATAATTTTTTTGATTATAACAATATGTATATGATAATTTTTTCATCTTTTTTTGGTTTAATAAAGCAAGAAAGTTAAAATTCATATAATAATAAACAAAAAAAAAAACAATCCGATAACAAATTAAAAGTAAATTAAAAATTGTTCATACATAAAAAGTTTAACAATTAAATTTCGGAGATTTCTCCGGATCAAAAGCCAAATGTACATTATCGTAGTGAATGGCGTCCTCTTCCTCACTCAAAAATCCAACATCAGCCGCATCCTCTTCCACTGAACCAACCCGCGGCTTTGATCGCTTGAATTCCTTCTCATCTTTGGCAATTTGACGCAAACTTGCTTTGCGTGCTGCCTCCTTTCTTCCAGAACTCCACCACTCATACCACTCGTTAATGTCAAACACCTTCTCTTCCTTACCTGCATAAAATAAAGATTTATCGATCAATACTATACATTAAGAGAATCAAATATGTATATCAAATTAATCCTTATACATGGTTACATTAGTTTGAACTGTTTTTTTATTGAACATATGACATAAGCATACCTTTTGAACTTTCTCCTTCAAAACGTGGTTTCCTGAAATCAAATAAGCATTAGATGATAAATTTACAGAAGTTGCATCATGCAATGTGGTTTGAATGTTTACGTGTACAAAAGTTTACTTACTTTGAGCGCTTCTTCTTGAATGAAACGGACCTTGTTCTTTTCTTGTTTCCAGCCATTTTCTTATAAGATTAATTGTTTAAAAAGTGTTTGTTGAATGCTAAGTGGCCTTAAAAAGGGATACATTAACATCAAAACGCCTATGGTAGTCTTAGCTAGTAGGGAATTTTGAAAGTCTAAACATTAAAGATTATTGCAATTTACCAAGTTTAACGTCACATTAGCATGTGAAATGCACTAATTACTCGTGCCTAATTGTAATCATTTTAATTTTACGCATTAAATGCTCCTAAACATTCTATAATTTTATTTTTAAACTTTAAATGGTAATAAGCATTGTAAGTGGTTTCAAATGTTAGAAAATATAGTAAGAATAAACATAATGGTATTAATCTAGTTATTAGTTGTGTAAAATTTGTGTTTGTGACAGTGTTTACTCCTGAATTGGCAAACTTACTTCATCACTGTTATGACCTAATTAATAAAGAGATCCAACACCTTTTTTTGATGTTACTTGGTTGATAGATGAAATAAGAATTTATATTTTGTTGAGAAAGAAATCAAGAATTAGGTGAGAAGCATGATGGTACAACAAGGGAACAAGCAAAAGGATTACATAAAGTCAAATAAAATTAAGGTATAACAAACACATTATAAAATTGACTTCATAAAGTCAAATAAAGTAGTACAAAAGGATTACAACATATTTATTCAGGTTAACACAGGTTTATTCAAATAAAGTACTTCCTAAACTAATACATTTTCTTTTTACCCTTCCCTTTTGAACAAACTTTGGGCATTTTTGGTTCTCATGGTTTTATACCCTTGTCTTCACAAATCTTAGCATTGGGCAGGCCTAGCACCTGAACCCTCTCATCAAAAATCTCTTTGGCAGTCTTTTTTGGAGTTTTAAGCTTCCTAGCATCTTCCTTTTTTGTGCCTGATCCAAAATATCCCTTTGGAAAGTAGTCTGCCCATGGATTTGGAGGACCTTCAGAACTTCTTGATATGTGAAATGAACTTGAGTCACTTGAGTCACTGCTGTCAATGTTAATGATTTCTGCAAAAAAAGAAAAAATTTATTAAAATTAAAAAAAAAATGTAGTGTAAATGAAATAAAAGATAATGTTGCAATTCAGGGTGTGTTTGAAACAACCTTTGTTCTTGGAACTCATTGTTTCAGTAGGTAGAATGGGGTTGTGGGAGCTTGCTTGGTGTGTTTGGTTTTTATAGAGAAAAAGGTATGCTTGGTTAGTGTTTCAAAACTGCAAAAAGTAGTCAATTGACAGTGAAGAAAAAAAAAGTGTTTGTTACCCTTCTTGCAGGCATGAAATTGTGCAGTCATGACATTACTTTTTCATATGTGCAAACATGAGAAAAAAACAGTATTTGCAGTACCAAGGCCAAAAATGCAGGTGTGCAAAGACCAAGGCCAAAACAGTCAACTGATGTGGACAAAAACAGTCAATGTTGCAATTCAGGGTGTGTTTGAAACAATCTTTGTTCTTGGAACTCCAATGGCCATATTACATGGTGGATGGTTGGTTTTAGATCATAAAAAAGAATGGAATGCAATAAACCAACATAAGTAACCCTCTAAGTTCCCGCTACATCTCCTTTTGTCGTTTGAACTCCCTTTGAGCAAAGGCCTGCACCAGGCGCATTGCTAGATTGTTGAAAAAACAAAAGGAACTGTATGGGAACTTAGAAGGGAAAGGTATGTTGAAATTCCAGACTCATTTATAAAGTTAAACCATTCATCCACCAAGTAATGTGGGCACCTAGTACAAATCAGCACACATGTACTAATTTTAGGACTCGTGTAGTTTAAAATGGGATAAAAGGTCAATATGATACAAATGTTGAGTAAAGAATAGAGTCTAAGTAACATCACTCATCTTGAATGCGATAATGAAGGAGTGTGGCCTGTCATGAACAATACACACGATATCATTATCGCATTGAAGACGTCTCAATTATCAGGACAGATCTATCTAGCGTTGCAGAAAGGTTCCATTGCTTTGTTTTTTGGACAACGTCTAATAACGGTAGTAGACGTTTTCCAAATTAAGCAAGGGAACCGATCTGCAACGTTAGATAGATCTGCCCTGATATTGAGCTTTAAGTTATTAGAAAACAGATTCTTACTATCATTTATATTGCTCCCTTAGATGTGACGAACATACATATTAATTATGTAGATTCTACAACATTAGAGAGCTAATCGTGCATGAATGACAAGTTGAGCATATAATAATAACCAGCTAGTTGGTTGTACATATAATAATAACAAGTTGAACACATATGAATTTTCTAACAGATATAACACGTATAAAAACCAAGTTGTCAATCCTCATTACAAGGAATGAGTCTTCTCCAATTGGATGTTGTAGCCTAAATATTAGCACACACATCCGCCACTTTTCTTCCTTATTCTCTCAATACAAATGCAACATAATTCTTATAACAGATAGTCAACATAAGCCTAAGATAAAATAAGCTAATCCAAGCAAACCTTAATATCTCTTTTGCTCTAATTATTCGCAAAAACAACACAGCATGTCCTTCCTTATTCTATGAATACAAATGCAACACAATTCTTAAAACAGATATGCAACCTTAATAGGTGAGTTCATACATAATCAATATGATGCCGATACAAAAATTTCCTGATGGCTATAAAAAAATTGCCTAGGCTAGCATCATATTACATATTAACCATACTTAAAGCATAACCATTACTAAAATACCCTGCCAATTGAAACTAAAAACAGGGGATGACCAAAAGATACCACAACAATAGCCTAGACTTTCTCAAACCAGGCCAGATGATGCTGCTTCTCTTCCCTCCCTTCACGTGCCAAATCCATCAACCCAATTAGACGAGCAAGAATTTTCTTATTTGTGGCCAAAGTCTCCTTCATAAACCTCAACCCATCAGCACCTTCATCGTGAAAAGGGCAAAAATGTTCCCCTTCTTTAATTAGCTTTTCAAGGAGCCTAATCTCTTTAGCTAGGTGATCACGTTTTTGCCCTAGCAACATAATTAAGCCATCAATTTCAGTGTATTATTGGCTGAAAAGCAGGAGGAAGACATCGTCAAGATCATCAGACTCAACAATTTGCTTTAATTGTTGAAATTTAGGAGTGGAAGCAGCAGCATATGGTGTAGGTGGCGATGACATTTTAATAGGGATGGTTAGGTTGAGAGTTTGAAAGAAAAGGAAGACACTGTGTAACTCTTGACCCTAACTATAAGCATTTATATTTGTTCATCGACCACTCAAACGGCAAAATACTTAATTGCACAAGATTCAATGTATATACTTTAGATAAAAAAAAAGTATATATACTATGTACTAAACAAATTAAATGTATATACTTACATTAAAAACTATTTACTAAACCTTTTTTAACAAACAAAAAAAAATATAAATACTATGTACTAAACAAATGCAATCTACATACTTAAATTATTAAAAGTATAAAAACTAAAAGTATAAAAAGTAGTAAAAGTTTTAAAACTAATAAGTGAAGTGTGTTTGATACTCTTTGTATATATTATAAGTTTAAAAATTATTAAAAGTATTAAAAGTATAAAAACTAAAAGTATAAAAAGTAATAAAAGTTTTAAAACTAATAAGTATATATTAAAGCTACATTTGTATTTTAGGGCATGCTTGGTAGGGGTGTTCACGGGGTGGTTCGGTTCGGTTAGTTGGAAGATTTTAACTATCCATCGCGGGACGGGTAATTTATTTATATTATATACGGTTCGGTTCGGTTAACCATGGATATCTAAAAGTAAAAACCGAAATCGAATCGTGATAAGCGGTTTTTCCGGTTTTGGTTTTTTTCGGTTTCGGTTTCTTCGGTTTCGGGTTTTTTCGGTTTCGGATTGAGCGGTTTGTCGTAACATGACACTCTAAGCAACTATAACC
>LBNU01032553.1:34064-47284 GCA_014162995.1 Artemisia annua
TTGATGTCGGAAATACGCCAAGCGATGGCATCTTTGTGTTTCTTAAGCATATCAACGAGACGGTTCTTCTCCTCATCTTGAAGGTGTTTGGAAATAATGACTGGAAATTTGTCGGTTCCTTCCAAGAAGGCATACTCAAGATGAGGAGGTAAATCCTTAAGCTCGAGTTCTGGAGGCTTTTCATTAGATGGTTTGACCTTTTTGACTTCTTCAACATAAAGTTTCTTCGGAGGGAGAGGTGAAAATGGATCTTCATTCAAAAGTTTTTCAAGCATAAGAATGTCTCCCTCCGGATTATAGTAAGAATCATCACTATCCGATAATGAAGATGTATCGATAGAAAGAAAAGCATCGACTTCTTCCAAAAAGAAATCACCTCCTTCGAACGGAGTGAAAGAAGGGGAAGAGTCGGAAATTATGGGTTGAGAAGTAGAAGAATTATCTTGGGGTGAAGAAAGAGAAGAAGTGGGATTGCCACTTGAAAATCCGAGTATCTCTTGAGAATACTCATCAGAAACTTCATCAATGACATCGATTTTGCTGATGGTCATGGGTTCATTGGTGGAGGAATATCTTGCTGTTTGGTCTAAGTTAAACGTAATGGCTTCATGACCATCTCGCAAGGTAATTTCTTCATCGTACACATAATTAAAAGCTCGGCCCGTCTTTAGGAAACCTCGTCCGAGAATGAGAGGAACCCTTAGATCGGGATCAAAATCGACGACAACAAAATCAGCTGGAAAGTGAAATTTTCCCACATTGACGATGACATCTTCGGCTATGCCTTTAGGACGAGAGGTAGAACGGTCGGCAAGCTCGAGTGTCATTCGTGTAGGGGTCAAAGCGGGTAAAGACAACTTCTGCCAGACGAAAAACGGCATAAGGCTAATACTAGCACCTAAATCGGCTAAGGCGAAACATTGAACCATTCCGGGAAAATTGCATGGAATTAAGAACTTGCCGGGGTCTTCAAGCTTTCGGGAAGCTTTTTAAGGAGCACCGCCGAGCAATTCGCATTCAAAGGTGTAGTCGACATTTCATACAATTTATCTTTATTATTCAACAAGTTTTTAAGCATAGATGAAAACTTTGGCATTAACACAACAGCATCAGCAAGACTCAAATCAAAGCGAATGTCTTGAAACATCTAAAAGAACTTTTCCTTCCTTATGTCATTTTTATCTTGACGTTTTTGCTCATTAAGAT
The DNA here is from genome assembly GCA_014162995.1 of Artemisia annua. Lineage (NCBI taxonomy): Eukaryota > Viridiplantae > Streptophyta > Magnoliopsida > Asterales > Asteraceae > Artemisia > Artemisia annua. The sequence continues at coordinate 35,271 of LBNU01032553.1, forward strand.
GAAAAGGATATGGAAGACTATTTTTAACTGGTTCATCTTGTTCAAAAACAACTTTCTCTTTTCCTTTTGAAACATTTGCATTTTCATTGGTCGATTGAACCACCGGAGGTTGGATAGTTTCGGTCCTTCCTTGGTGAATAGGAATTCTCGTAGCCGTTGTCACCTCGGTTGCACGGTCTACTACCTTTGAAGGAGGAGTATAAGAGGTAGTTGGAACCGTTGGTTCTTTGTAAGAAACGCCACTGCGTGTTGTGATCGCCTTGACATCGCCCCTCGGGTTAGCGATCGTGTTGCTAGGTAGAGAAGTGGTACCCGAACCCGAGGGTCGATCATTTAAAGACTTTTTCATATCCAAAATTTCCTTAAGCAATAAACTTGTTGTATCCTGTTGGTTTTTAAGTTGTGACTGTTGACTTTGCAAAATAGCTTGGCTGTTTTGATTTTGACGAAGTAATTCTGCTAACAACTCATCCGTGTTCGATTGATTTTGAACAACACCTTGGTTTTGGTTAAAAGTTTGCCCACGGGCATTGTTGTTAAAACCTTGACCTTGATTTTGAAAATTCTTATTCCCATGATTATTGTTTCCATAATTAGCTCCTTGATTTCCAAAATTACCATGATTACTTTGAAAGTTCCTGTTTTGGTTAAATCCTTGATTTTGATTTTGAAAACCTTGATTTTTGCACGATTCTGATTCATGTTGATTGATTACCACGTTTGCACATTTTGCGTTTGGTGGGGTTATGAAAACCAGGTGGTGGTCCAAGGTAATTGGTTGAACGGTAGCTGAAGAAGATTATCAAACCCCCCCCCCCCCCCCCCCCCCTCCCTTGGGGTTGGTAAGCGTTACCACCCATGTTAGCAGCGTACACATGCTCTGAGCCGAAAGAACCGGTTGTTGGACATTGTCGTATGAATGGGGACCAAACCACAAGTTTCGCAACTTCTGGTTAATATGCATTGAGGGTTTGAGACGGTTGTTCCTTATGTTGAATTAAAGTCCCCATTTGTTTAGTAAGAGCCCGGCAAATAAAGCATCAGAATTTTGTTTAGTTATTGACAAAAATTCATCGTTAACCTTGTTCTCAGCCTTGACACTTGTGTTTTGGCTCGTGAATTCGCACTGCTTGCTTTGTTTTCAAATGATCGTGAACGGGCATCTTGAGTGTTTCGAGATAACAAAGTTTAACCACCGACAGCAGAATTGAGCCGTATCTTGATCAACGGGAATTCAAACCATTTATAAGAAGTATGAATTTTTTGGAATTGGACAATTCAGAAAACGGCACGTGATTTCTTGACACTTTTCAAGTAACTCCTTGAATGACGATCCAAGCTTCGCCTGATGATTCATCGAAAGCTTGTTGAACGAAAAAGATTTGAGTACGCAGATTTGAGGTTTTGAAAGGGGACAAAATGGTTAAGGAACTTGCCTGCAAATCAATCCCAAGGTATGAATCGAATTGGGTTCTTTGTCAGCCAGTACGTGCAGCCTCCTTGTGGAGAAAAGGGAAACAGATTTCATTTTGACCAACATCTATAAGAGTAACTTGATTGATCTTAATTGTTCTCAGGCAATGTCGTTATGTTCCGAAGTGAACATGAGGATCTTCGTGCAAAACCATGAAAGGGATTACCCGAAAATGAAAATTAGTATCCTATTGATTCAGAAATGATTGCTTGAATATCGGAGATCACGATGGCTCTCCTCCACCTTGAAAGGTGATGGAGTTGTTCCTCCATGGACGAAATCAGTGAAGAGGTTCAGAGTCTCCCACGATGGTTCCCCGTTGGCTTGGCACCGTTGTTGTTGTTTATTCATCTCGGTAGATGGAATCTTGAGGATCACGTAACCGGGTACGTTCCTTTGCTTCTCTACGACGACTCCGATTAGTAGCGCACTTGAGAAGAAGAAGAAGCTTCGTCAAGTTAGACTTGGACAGCGAGTGATCATACAATCAAGAATAAAACAAAGCTGCTAAAGAAAGTTGAATCAAAATCTTTTTGGTTTTATAAGTTTATAAAAGAAAAATGAAAAATATTTTTTGGTTTTTATACGGTTTATAAATTTTTAGTTGTTTTTATGTTTTTGAAAGCGTTAACTTCTAAAAGAAGGTTCTTCAATCACAAGTCTCGAATCGATCAAATGACTTAATCTTTTCAACGCCTCCCGGCAGGCGGCGCAAAATTGATCGTGTATTTCTAAGCGGTGAAGCTTTACCACGAGATCGTGTCCAACGAGGGTTGAAATTGATCTTGTCACTCGAGTCGTGATTATGTGAAGTGAATGAGGTTTAAAAGATGTGATTTGATTTGGTTTTAGTTAGTACTACGTAATTGTGTTGAAACTTAGATGAAATAAAGAACGAGAGGAAAGAATAGAGTTTAACAAGAAAAGGAAAATATAAGTCTAGACTAACAAAAGAGAAACTAGATTAAACTATAAAATATAAAAGAAAGTAAAAAGGAAATGTTTTGGGGGACTTTGATTTAATTAACGAAAAGAAAGTTAAACTAAGAAAATGTTTAAAGATGTTACGTACTAAAACTAAAACTACAAGTAAAAAGAAGTTAAACTAAATAAAATAAACTAGAAAGGTTTTAAGTAATTTTAACGGAGTTTCGTTTAGAAATAAAAGAGATAAAACCTCACTCGATTAACGATGAGGTGAGTAAAAGCCAAACTCGGCCTATAAGATAAATAAGACTCGAACTCAAAACGAATTAAGCTTGACACTAAAAGACTTATACTAGCAAAACTACTAAATGATACTTGCTATCTACTGACCCAAACTCGCTAGGCTATTACAAAGATCATACTCGCAAATAAGAAAGAACCATACTCGCTATATATAGTAATGATACTCGTAAAGAAAATTTAAGACCATACTCGCTACAATTTATAAACCAAACTCGCTAAGTAAAAATTCGATTCTCGCTACACTTTGAAAATGATACTCGCTATCAAAGAGAAAACTAGCCAAGACAAACTCGCTAGACTTTATAGCATACTCGCTATGAAACACAAGAATGATACTCGCTACTCTTTAACTCATACTCGCAAACAAAAATAGTTCAAACTCGCTAAATTGTAATTAATACTCGCTACAAAATAAAAAGTCCTACTCGCTAAGTTCTATATCATACTCGCTATAAAAACCAACTAACATGTTCATACTCGCTAACTTTTTAGAAAACACCCATACTCTCTAAACCCTAAAAATGAAACTCGCTAGGAATATTTTTTAGATGCTGAAACTTTTTAAAACGTGAAACCAAACATTAAAACTAATGAAAACTTAAAGAAAACTACGTAGAAATGATTTTAAGACACTAAATAAGCTTTAAATAAGCTAGCGTGACCAAAATAAGTCCTAAACCATTTTTATTAAACCATACGATTTGTAAACATGCAAAGGTGGTGGAAGTTATAAAAGCTTTTGTTAGATTAAGATGACAACTAAATAAGCTCAATAAGATTGAAAGATGTAAAAGAAATATTATGATGAAGAGACAAAATAAGCTAGGAAAAGATTTTAAGACCTGAATAAAAGCTTGCATAAAATAAAACAGTTACACTAAATATGAAATAAACTAATCTAACCAAGAAAACTAACTAACTAAAATGAAAGACTAAGGGAGTATTTAAGGAACACATTGGCTTCCCTTTGTTTACAATGACACCTTACCCTTGTCTTCTAATTTAGTGAATAAACTAGCATAAACTAAGAAACAACGCTTGTTTAAAGCTTTCTAAAATGTAACTAATAATCGTAACTTTGATGAATGTGGTAGACGAAGCTTTCCAAAGATCATCAAAAGCAATAAAAGTGATCAACTTGCTCGAGAATTTAGAAAGTTTAACTTCATAAATCATCATTGGAGCGTGATGATTTTAGTGAAAAACCCAAAATTTACTTCTTGAGCCTTTGAGAAATAATTTGTCTTCATGGGCTTTTCATAAGCAGATTTCATCTTTTGATTGACTTTAGAACTCTTTTCCACATCTCGTGCTCGTTTTAGGCTTTAAGGTTGCTTTTCATGTTGTTTTTGCGATATCCTTACCTGCACAGTCATAAACACAAAAACACGATATCTTTGGCTTTGAACGTTAGTTTTTGGTCTATAATAGTCTAATAATGGTGAATAAAAGGTATGTGAATAAGCACATACCACTTCTCATCACAAAGTATGTGAGCATGATACTTTGATAACCAATCCATACCAATGATGACATCGAAACTTCCTAACGTGACGGGTAAAAGGTCTATGTTGAAAGGGCGATTCAAGAAATTCAATGTGCATCCGCGAATGATGGTTTTAATCCTTTCTATTTTTCCGTTAGCTAACTCTACATCATATTCAATTCCTAAGGCCATCGGGGGTTTTTCTAATAGGGGTGCAAATGTAGTGGACACAAAACTTCTATCGGCACCAGTATCAAATAGTATGGAAGCATAGCGATTATTGAGAAGGAACGTACTAGTAACGACGTTCGGGTCTTCTCCTCTCTCGTCTCCCAGTGCATACACTCTCCCTTGTGCAGCTCCTGCTTCCACACGTTGGCCCTCATTGTCCTGACGTCCACGATTTCCTCTAGCCCCATGATTTCCACGATTGTACCCATTACCACCCGATCCTTGATCTCCTCGATTCCAAGATCCTCTACACTCACTCCTATAGTGTCCCTTCTTTCCACATCCAAAACAAGTAACACTCGCCTTACTCCAAGCTTCAGGAGCGGCTTGCGCCATAGCAAGGGGTCGAGCCCTACAATCCCTAGCTACGTGTCCTTTCTTTGAGCAATTCTGACACATCACCTCACATCATCCATGATGATTTGTGTAACAACGACCACACCTGGGTGCATCACCGTTTTGATTCTTCTTATTCCCATCTCCCATTGCATAAGCCTTAGCAACATCTTGTCGCTTGTTACGGTGATCGTTACCCTTAGAGTGATGGTCCCTTTTCCTCTTTCCATTCTTTTCATTTTTTTCCTTTCCAGCTTCTGCCAATGCCAACGAGTCCATCAATTGTTGAGCAATTGTGATAGCCTCACTAACACTTGTAGGTCTAGCAGCAATCACGTCGTTCCTTGTAGCCACAGGCAACCCATCAGTATATCGCTCAATCCTTTGAGCCTCAGTCTTAACCATATCCGGGCAAAGCAAGGATAAATCCTGGTAACGACGATTGTAAGCCATCATGTCAGTACCCTTCACTTTGTGGTTCCAAAACTCAATCTCCAACTTCTTAACCTCATTCCTTGGGCAGTAAGTCTGAATTAGCAAGGACTTAAATTGTTCCCAAGGCATGGCATAGGCCACATCACTCCCAACCGAATTTCGGTAATTGTTCCACCAAGTTAATGCTTCATCCTTGAAGGTAAAAGAAGCAAACTTTACCTTCGCATTCTCCGCGCAGTTACTGACAGTGAACACTGACTCAGTTTTCTCTATCCACCTGACCAAGTAAACCACTCCTTCAGTTCCACCAAACTCAATGGGTCCGCAGATTCGAAACTCCTTGTAGTTACACCCATTAGTACGAACAGGTGGAAAAGTTCCAGCAGAGTTGTTGGAATGATTCGACTCAGCTAGCAGCTCAGCAACTCGTTGCTCCACAAGTTGGTTGATCATAGCTTGGTCCACAGTAGGTGCATTCGGTGGAATATAACCATTGTCTCCCTGAACATCAACGTTTTGATTCCTGTTGTTGCGGTTGGTGGTGTCCAGGTTGTCAGGAGTATGGGTTTCGACATTCCGAGTGGGGCGTCGTCCTCGGCGACCAGGGGTAGCCGCTGCAGTACCAGATCGAGTAGCTCTGACAGGGTTTCGTCGTACAGCCATTGATCTGAACCATCACACAAGGTTCGTAAGTTCCCCGACATCACTTACCATGCGCTCAACAAGAATAAATATAAATGAAACCAAGACATCGGAAGAATATCAACAATACACCACAAAACAACAATAAAGCGAATAGGAACTCAATTTCCATGACACTCAAAACCACATAATGTCATATAGAAATATTAAACATCATCCATACAAATAGCGATCAGGATATCGTTCCAACTACAGTAGACATAAAAGATACTAGTCGTTCTCAAACGAGACAAATAACCAACGGAAATACATCAACATAAAACAACTAGCTTTTCTAACCGAACACTCCTCGGTGTAGAAAGCAACAAGACCACAAAATCCATCTATCTAGCCACTACGCTGGCGCAGACTCCTCAACTCCTGCCTCAAGCCATCCAGCTCTCTCCACAACGATCCCATCTTAACACTATGTGCATCAGCATCCCTCTTGAGGTCCGCGACCTCTCTCTCTAACCCCAAGTTCCTCTTCCACAACTCGCGATCAGCCTCGCGTGCCGTGAGGAACCCTCTCTGTAAGCTGCCCATATGCTCATGAATCTCCATCATATCTCTCCTCATCTCCGTAATTCTCCTCCCAGCATTAACCAAATCAACCCTCAACTCCCCAATAAACTCAACTGTCACCCTATCAATCCTATCAGTCATATGCGTAATCGTCTCACCCAACTCCGTAAGTCGAGCCTAAATCCTGCCGGTATCGCCTAACTCTACAGACTCAGCAGATGTCTCAGATAGCGCGTCCGATGCCACAGGACTTCCAGGCGGTGAATCAACCATGAATGGGTGATCAGGTGAAACCGGCTCTAACGGGTGTATCGGAGAATCAGGCGGTGCTGGCAACCCATCATCATCAGGCATCTCCTCCTCCTGATGATCATCCTCCTCCTGAGGATCATCCTCCTCCTGAGGGTCATCATCCTCCAGAGGATCATCCTCCTCATCATCCTCCTGAGGATCGTCATCCTCCTCCTCCTCGGAGGGGTACTCCATCAATCGACGTCTCCTCAAGGGCGAATCGTGTGGTGAGGGTGTAGGTGATCTAGGAACCATACGATTTGTAAACATGCAAAGGTGGTGGAAGTTATAAAAGCTTTTGTTAGATTAAGATGACAACTAAATAAGCTCAATAAGATTGAAAGATGTAAAAGAAATATTATGATGAAGAGACAAAATAAGCTAGGAAAAGATTTAAGACATGAAAATAATAACTTGTATAAAAAGAAAACTTACACTAAGACAAAATTAAAAACTAAGACTAACCAACCATTCTAATGAGCTAGGGGGTTCTATTTAAAGGAGCCAAGAAGGCTTTCCTTTTTACATTGTGTGCACTTAGCCCCCTAATCTTTTACATTTCATGAAAACTACACGTAAACTCTATTACAACTCTACTAAACGTTCTAAAGACTAAACGTAAATCCTTGTAACTTGAGGTAGCGTGTTGACGTGCTTTCCAAAGGTCTTTGAAGACTTAAAAGTGATCACTTGCTCGAATTTGTGAAGCTTATCTTGATAATTAACTTTGATCTTCGATTAAGCGTCTCTTTTATTTTCTTGAGCCTTTGAGAAATAATTTGTCTTCACGGGCTTTTCTTAAGTATATTTCATCTTTTGCTTGACTTTAGAACTCTTTTACACATCTCGTGCTCGTTTTAGGCTTTTCAGTTGACTTCTTTGTTGTTTTTGCAATATCCTTACTTGCACAGTCATAAACACAAAAACACGATATCTTTGGCTTTTAATGTTAGTTTTTGGTCTATAATAGTCTAATAATGGTGAATAAAAGGTATGTGAATAAGCACATACCAGTATGTTATCTGGTGATCATTCTAAATGTGTTGCAAACTCTCTTTTCTCTCGTCATAAGAAACGTACATCTGGCAGAATACTTAGGCCCACTACTGCTTCTAAATCTGTGCTAGGACTTATGCCAAGTGTAGTTTCTAAGAATGATATAGTCGCCCCTGTAGTTGCGAACAATACTTCTAAGAACATGCCATCCCCTAGTGAATTCATTAAGAAGAAAGCACGAAATAGTTGGAGTTGGCAACATTGGTTACAAAGGACACATAACTTTAAATGGATTCCTAAAATTATTAATATGTGTGCTTCTAACCCAACGGAACCTACAACTTCTTTGGGTTCCGCCCTTACATCTGTTCCATCGTCGTCTCTTTTGTGTGATGCAGGTGGTTCAAATTTTTCTTTGGATTGTCGATAGCGGATGCTCCCGACACATGACAGGCAATATCAAACTGTTAAGAAACTTTGTCTTAAAGTTCATCGGTACTGTCAGATTCGGGAATGATCATTTCTCTGCAATTATGGGATATGGGGATTATGACAGTGGGAACATCGAAATTAGTCGTGTGTATTATGTCGAAGGCCTTGTTCACAATCTGTTTTTCGTCGGTCAATTCTGTGATGGGGATTTGGAAGTAGCATTCAGGGAGAAAACTTGCTTCGTTCACGACTTACAAGGANCTTAAAGTTCATCGGTACTGTCAGATTCGGGAATGATCATTTCTCTGCAATTATGGGATATGGGGATTATGACAGTGGGAACATCGAAATTAGTCGTGTGTATTATGTCGAAGGCCTTGTTCACAATCTGTTTTTCGTCGGTCAATTCTGTGATGGGGATTTGGAAGTAGCATTCAGGGAGAAAACTTGCTTCGTTCACGACTTACAAGGAAATGATCTTATGTCCGGCACTCGGGGAAACAGTCTCTATACCATCTCATTGTCAGAAATGATTGCATCCTCTCCTATTTGTCTTCTTTCAAAAGCAACTTCGACAAAATCCTGGTTATGGCACAAGCGTATGTCTCATCTTAACTTCAAAACCATGACAGACCTTGCTTGACACAAACTAGTTGACGGCCTTCCTAGATTCAGATATTCGAAAGATCACTTATGTCCCGCTTGTAAACAAGGAATGAGAAAACGTGCACACTTCAGCTCTAAAACTGAACCAAGTTCTAAGCATGTTCTTCACTTACTTCATATGGATTTGTGTGGCCCCATACGTGTGCAAACGATTAACGGCAAACGGTACATCTTAGTAATTGTTGATGACTACTCCAAATGGACTTGGGTTTACTTTCTACGAAGCAAAGATCAAGCTCCTTCAATGATCATCACCTTTCTCACGAAAATTCAGGTTCAACTTCAGAACATAGTCAGAACAGTCAGAACGGATAATGGAACTGAATTTAAGAATCAAACTCTTCGTAATTATTTTGAAAAAGTGGGAATTGAACATCAAACCTCTATTGCCAGAAGTCCAGAACAGAATGGGGTTGTCGAAAGACGCAACAGAACATTAGTGGAAGCTGCAAGAACGATGCTCATTAATGCTCAATTACCAGATTACTTATAGGCTGAAGCCGTATCAACTGCATGTTATACTCAAAATCGTTGTATGATCACCAAACGCCACAACAAAACCCCTTATGAACTTGTTCACAAACGCAAACCAAATATTCAACACTTTCATGTATTCGGTGCTCTCTGCTACCCACATAATGATCGTGATGATTTTGGTAAGCTCAAAGCTAAAGCCGATATTGGGATCTTCATTTGATATTGTGAGAACTCCAAAGGTTTTCGAATCTACAACCATCGCACTAGGGAAATTCAGGAGACTATTCATGCTAATTTCGATGAACTTTCTGAGATGGCTTCTGAGCACAACAGCTTAGGACCCGCATCAAACCGTCTTAACTTCCCAGATTCTTCAACTGAACCATTGTCACTAACCCGCAAAGAATTGGAAACCTTGTTCGCACCGTTGTTTGATGATACTTTTGATCAAAGTGCACCAGATGTATCCACTAGTTCCGCTGCTCAACCTGAAAATATTCCAAAACCTGATACACCTGCTCCTACAACAACCAATGTAGACAACAGTGCACCTTCAAGTGAGTTTTTCAATCCGTTTGCTGAACAAACCGATTCCAATACAGACAATACAGCTGAAGACCTGAACCAACAAACAGTACCCAAACCTGCTTCCTATGATCCAAATGCACTATTTAATCCATTTGCTCCGACTCCAAACCTTGAAGATATTGCAGAGTCGTCAACACGCAATTTGGAACCACTTAATATGCAGCAGTTCCATAACCCTCACCCTTCAACGCATCAGTGGACTAAAGATCATCCCTTAATCAACATCATTGGACATCCTTCAGCTCCAGTTATGACAAGATAACGACTTCACTCCGATGGTGAACATTGCATTTATGCACTCACAGTTTCTCAAGTTNAGCAGTTCCATAACCCTCACCCTTCAACGCATCAGTGGACTAAAGATCATCCCTTAATCAACATCATTGGACATCCTTCAGCTCCAGTTATGACAAGATAACGACTTCACTCCGATGGTGAACATTGCATTTATGCACTCACAGTTTCTCAAGTTAACCCAAAAACATTAAACAAGCACTCACATATGACAACTGGATTGAATCAATGCAAGAGGAATTCAACCAATTCAAACGCCTCGAAGTGTGGGAATTAGTTGAACGACCAGATGGAGTTTATGTCATTGGGCTAAAATGGATTTGGAAAAACAAGTTGGACGCAGATGGCACAGTTATTCGTAACAAATCCCGATTGGTTGCTAAAGAATATTCTCAGAAGAAGGAATTGATTTTGAGGAATCTTTTGCACCAGTGGCTAGACTTAAAGCAGTTCGCATTTTTCTAGCATACGCTGCTCAGAAAAACATGGTTGTTTATCAAATGGATGTGAAAATGGCATTTCTAAACGGTGAGTTACGTGAAGTGGTCTATGTTAGTCAGCCAGAGGGATTCATCGACCCAGAGCATCCTAATCATGTCTACAGACTTAAGAAAGCTCTTTACGGTCTCAAACAAGCCCCAAGGGCATGGTACGATAAACTTACTGCTTTCTTGCTTGCTAATGATTTTACTAAAGGTTTAATAGATCCAACTTTGTTTATCCAAAAACACAGGGATGACGTTTTAATTGTGCAAATATACGTTGATGACATTATTTTTGCTTCTACACATAAAAAGTACTCAAACGCTTTTGCAAAACTAATGAAACAAAATTTTGAAATGTCTATGATGGGTGAACTTACATTCTTCTTAGGACTACAAGTTCATCAGTCACCCCGTGGGATCTTTCTTAGTCAGTCCAAATATGCTCTTGAGATTATAAAGAAACATGGCATGACCAGTTGTGATACTTACAATACCCCAATGGCCAACACAACTAAAATAGATGAGGATTTACATGGGAAACCTGTTGACCCCACAAAATACCGCAGTACTATTGGGTCACTCATGTATCTAACCGCTAGCAGACTAGACATTGTATTTGCTGTATCTATGTGCTCTCGTTATCAGTCCCGTCCTACTGAACGTCACCTCAATGAGGCTAAACGAACCCTTTGATACATAAAGGGAACCATTAACATGGGGACCTGGTATCCGAAGGATTCTGGTTTTGAACTAATAGCCTTTTCAGATGCTGATCACGCAGGGTGCGTAGACACACGCAAAAGTACTTCTGGTGGTTTGCAGTTTCTTGGAGATAAACTTGTGTCTTGGCAATCGAAGAAGCAAGATTGCACTTCATTATCATCTACGGAAGCTGAATATGTAGCCATGTCTGCTTGCTGTGCTCAAGTCATTTGGATGCGAACACAGCTCATGGACTACGGTTACTTATTCAACAAAATTACGATGTACTGTGACTCGAAAAGTGCCATAGCAATCTCATGCAACACGGTTCTGCATTCAAAGTCTAAGCACATTGATCTACGTTATCACTTCATCAAGGAGCATGTTGAAAAGGGTACAATTGAATTATATTTTGTGGGTACTGAATACCAGCTGGCCGATTTGTTCACGAAACCTTTACCTCTATCAAGGTTTACTGAACTAGTCCACCGGATTGGTATACGGTGTTTGACTCCAGATGATTTAAAATCTTTTCTTGAAAACAATTAACTGAGTCAAATACCAAACCATTTTTGTAAATATTTATAAAAAAACAAAAGACAAAATCAAAAAATCTTCAAAAAAAAAAAAAAAAAAAAAAAAAAACAAAAAAGTTTTTAAATTTTTTTTTTTTTTTTTTTTTTTT
>LBNU01032553.1:47376-79057 GCA_014162995.1 Artemisia annua
AAAAAAACAAAAACAAACACTACTCTTTCTTATCAAACGGCCCAAATCCAAAGTTCTAATCCGTTCTTTAATTCATCAAACTGTAAGTGTTTATATAATCTTTGGCCTAATCTAAGACATGGTTTTTAACCAATTCAGTTTTCGATGGCTAGATTTCACTCAATTTCGTTTTCTAGATCTAGGGTTTCGTATAATTCGTATAAACTGAATACATGTGTTTTTTGCTTGATTAATCATAGGGCTTTTGTTCCTAGACATGCACTAATCGTGTTACAAACAAATAATCATTACAAAAAACATGTTTTATCTGATTTTGATATTAGGGTTTATATACGAATTGGGTATTTTTGTTTAAGTGTTGTTTTGGTTGATTTTTATGGTAGGTTATGTTTGTTTAAGTATGTTTATCATGTCTATGCTAGTTAATTGCTTCATATCATCACGTACACATGATTTAGAAAATTAGGGCTTTTGTTCGAATTGGGTATTTCCGTGTATGTGTTCTTGAGTTCAATTAAGTGATTAGTATGTGTTTCTATGAGTGTTAATTGATATATTTACTAGGATTTACAAAATGTTTGCTCGAATTACGTGTTCTAGATAATTTGAAGTTTCATAGCTTTTCAAAAACTGGTTTAAATGTATGCTTATCTGATTCTAACTATTTGTATGAACTCATTTTCATCAGGTATTCATCAAGGATCATCTTTACAATCAAAACGTATGTCTACAAATGATCTCGAAAATTCTTGTATAAGAATTTTCGAAAACACTGAGTTATCGAGATCCTTGAGAATTTTATCGAGATCTCTTGATAAATTATCGAGATCTCTCTATAACTTTGTTATCGAGAAATCTTGATAAATTATCGAGATCTCTTGATAAAGTTATCGAGATCCTTGGGTTATCGAGAACATGCAAACATGTTTTATCTAGATCACTCATTGGAGTTTTTTCGAAAACCTTTGATGATAATGTTATCGAGAACTTTCATTTTTGAGAATTATCGAGAACCTTCGTTATTGAAAGTTTTCAAGAACTTTCATTATTGAAAGTTATCGAGAACATGGTGCTCAAAAGTTATCGAGAACACACTTAATGAAGATTATCAAGAACACAGGCGGCTATGTTTTCGAGATCAGACTTGAACAATTTTTAAGAATTTTCTTTTGTTGTAATCTTTTCGAAAACTTGTCTAACTAATGAATACTCATGAATTTTTGTATTGGTTGTGTTGTAACCATGTATTATTAACTTGTGGATGTGTGTTCTTGATATATATGTATTTCTAAGACATGACTTACAATGCTATGTGTTATGAATGTGTGAACACTATGTCTTGGCTAATATACGTGTTAAACTGCTAATACATCCACATCTCACGTGTTAATTGCAACATGTAACTTGTATGTCTATGAATGTCAAACTTGAACATGAACTAATGACTAACAAATTTGGATGTTTGATTTCATGATGATACATTTACAGAATACAATGGCTGAACACACCGAAAATGTCCTCGAACAAACTTTTCTGTTACTTGCACTTGGAGAGGTTGTCCCAGCTAACTACAACATCACCATTGGCCAAAACAATCTACGAATTGACTTCAACAAACTTCGGATTCCTGAAGATTCGTGCATGATTGTTAAAGATATTCTACTGGCTCATCCCTGCAAGTCCATGCTTACTAAGTCAACGTCAGTTCCTATCTTCTATATTCATCAGTTCTGGCACACAGCTCAAGCAAACTTGGACGATGAATCCTTCACCATCAAACTAGATCGTCAAGAATACACCGTGGGCCAGGATGTTCTTCGAACTGTTCTCATGCTTCCTACACCAAAAGAATTCTATCCTATGTTATCGAACTTGAAATTCTAGATTATCTCATTGATCTAGGATATGATGTTCAAGACGAACTACCACTTATCAGACTGTCCAGATTCAATGTCAAATATCTGCCACAACCATGGATAACCTTCTACATGTTGATTGTCAGATCCCTTTCAGGCAGGAAAAGTGGTCACGAACATCCACGACTAGAGCATCTGCAAGTATTTTGGGGGATGATGAGCATGCAACCAATCAACTTTGCTAGTTCGATAATGAGCGACATGATCCATCACATCCAAACCGATCGTGAAAGGAATGTGATCCCGTTCGTTAGGTTCACAAAGATGCTGATTGAATACTTCTGCGACAAAACACCTGACTACATCAAGAGAATGCATGATCCTACAGAACCTAAAGATATATACAACAAAGATTACAAGATCTCTTTTGTCAAAACCATCAAGTTCACAACAAGGACCAAGGGAATGAGAATTTCAGACTACTTCCTAGATGACGAGATTCGTAAAACACATAATTACAAAATCTACGACAAAGCCTTTCAAGCTGGGGATGTAGGATACACTGGTGATGAAGACGAACCAATCGTCAAAATTCAGACTCGTAGCAGGAGAGGTGGCAAGACTGGAACCACAAGCAGTACCACAACCTCACAACAAACAAAGTCTCCACCAAAGCCTGCTACTAAACCTCGTAAGAAGATCACACCGAAGGAAATCGTTCAAGATGAACCATTGTCTTCATATTCAGAGTCTGAATTCGAGTTTGGAACTGAGTTAGATGATGAGGAAGATTTTGAAAGAAGAACAAAAGCAGGAGATGATGAAGAGGAGTTTCCCGGACTTGAACTGGCAAAGCAGATAAGCAAGGAAACTCTTCACAAGGAACAAAGGAAAAGTATAGGGATCACCATCAATGAACCTAGTGGTGGTACTCATGAAGAAAAAGAAGAAGATGAACCGGTTCATGAACCACTGGTCGACAAACGTAAACTGAAAAGCATTATTGTCGATCCCAGAGCAGAAGAGAAGCAGCATCTGAAAGAACTGAGAGAAGCTGCACTCCTCAATCTCCATCATCCCCAGCCTCATCAACAACCGCTCGATCTACAGGCTCAAGAGGGTGGCTCAAGCAGCACATTGATTCCTCCTTCCACAACATTGACTCAAACTGAAACTGAACAACGAGATCTAGAAGGGAATGTCATTATGACAGAAGCTACTGAGGAAGATGTTGCATACTTGAAAAAGGAGAATGAGCCTTCTGAGTTCATCACACCTGAATTCCTTGATCAGGTACAAAGAGAAGAAGAACTGAAGAAGAAAGCAAGTGAGGAGACTAAAAGATTGTTTAGTGATGAACAACAAGACGAAGAATTCTTTGACACTGACCAACTTATCAAGACACCTCCACATTCATCTTCAAAGGATCCTCCAATTCCCAAAGGTACTCCTCCAAGGGATCCTTCTCCTCCTCCATCTGAACCTGAACATGAGTCATCTTCAACATCATCATCACACCACTCATCACCACCACCACCAAAGATAACATCAAAAGGCAAATCAATCAAGAAAAGGGGAAGCTCATCTACTGCCACCGCATCACATAAGATCAAACAAGTTGTTGCTATGGCAAGGAAAAAGAAGAAAGACTCACAATCACAGGATGGAGATCTAAAAGGCCAAGTTCAGAAGTTAACAAAACAGGTCACAACATTGACTAATCAAGTCAAGGATCTCAAAGAGTCAACAACTCTAGTTAACAAGCTCCTGCAAGCTGACATGAGTGGAATGATAAAGTCGTACACTGAAGAATATCTCAAGGACAACCTTGTTGCCATCACCACTCCAGCAGTGTCAGAACTTCTTCAACCAATTCACACAGAGTTGAACACCAGGATTAAACACAGCATGGAACAAATGCTTCAGTCAATACCCTTCTATCTCCGAACCAATAGGGCTCCACCTGCACCAACTGATCTTAAAACTGAGCAACTACAAGCCTTGTTAGCTGCAAAACTCAGAGATAAAGAGGAAAAGACTCCTGAAGAATCAACGATGTTTGAAGCGTTGAAAGCCATTGCCTCTAAAGAATCATGCAAGGAAGCAGCTGGTAAACACAAACGACAAAGAAAAGATGATGATCCTGACGCCGATCCCAAACGCAAGAAATCAAGGACATCAAAAGAACCGTCATCTTCACGAAAGCCACATAAGTCTTCCAAGGCTCCGCCAACAAAACAACATGCACCAGCCTCAGGATCCGGTCCAACACAATCAGATGAACCTTTCATGCTTCAACCAATTGACACTCAGGAATAACCCGCATCATCCATTCACGAATCACACATTCCTGAATTTCAAGCTGGAACATCACCAACATCGAAGACCAAAGAGAAAGGAAAAAAGCAAGCTGTTGCTATGGCAAGGAAAAAGAAGAAAGACACACAACCTCAAGATGGAGATCTAAAGGGCCAAGTTCAGAAGTTATCAAAACAGGTCACAACATTGACTAATCAAGTCAAGGATCTCAAAGAGTCAACTGCTCTAGTTGACAAACTCCTACAAGCTGACATGAGTGGAATGATAAAGTCGTACACCGAAGAATATCTCAAGGACAACCTTGTTGCCATCACCACTCCAGCAGTGTCCGAACTTCTTCAACCGATTCAGACAACGTTGAACACCAGGATCAAACATAGCATGGAACAAATGCTTCAGTCTACACCATTCTATCTCCGAACCAACAGGGCTCCAACTGAACCTGCTGATCTTACAACCGAGTAACTACAAACCTTGTTAGCTGCAAAACTCAGAGATAAAGAGGAAAAGACTCCTGAAGAATCAACCATGTTTGAAGCGTTGAAAGCCATTGCCTCCAAAGAGTCATGCAAGGAAGCAGCTGGTAAACCGAAACGACCAAGGAAAGATGATGATCCTGATGCCGATCCCAAACGCAAGAAATCAAGGACATCAAAAGAACCATCATCTTCACAAAAGCCACATAAGTCTTCCAAGGCTCCGCCTACAAAACAGCATGCACCAGCCTCAGGATCCGGTCCAACACAATCAGAAGAACCTTTCATGCTTCAACCAGTTGACACTCAGGAAGAACCCGCATCATCCATTCACGAATCACACATTCCTGAATTTCAAGTTGGAACATCACCAACATCGAATACCAAAGAGAAAGGAAAGTCTACAAAGTCTAAAAGGAAGAAGAAGAAGTCTACACCATTCTCCTGGCTAGATGTCGAAGAAGCTCCGAAACCTGATTGGTTGACTGAAATGATCAAGTCACAGCCTCTACTTGAATCCGATGAACCACTGCCTGGAAATACGTTACAGTATACTCAAAGTATAATGACGGGACTTCAAGTTGAAAAGTTGACTAAGGCTGAACTCAAAAGGATCAATCGTGAAGCATTTGACTTTCTTAAGAAAAGATCGGGAAACAAAGTTGAGCTCGAGTATCACATGGAGAATATTGCCTGCGCCTTATCCGGCACGTTCGACTGGCTGAACCCTGAATCCAACATCGACACCCAAAAGAAAGACAAGACACCTTACGTCACCGACTGGACAAAACCATTGCCTCTTCTAGGTTTTCCAGAAAAACCTAAGATCCCTTACAGCTACTTCTTCAACAACGATCTCCGATATCTTCAACATGCTCATGAGACCTCCAAAGAACGATATGCATCCTCACTGACGATTTCCGTTCCAGCTGCTAGATACGAATTACCTGACATTGAAGAGACAACACCAATATTCAGCAAATCAGTTGTGACATACAACAAGGAAGCTCTTCTTGGTATTCAACACTGGCCAGAGAAACGTAAACTCGGTTACACCCACAGACTACATCAACAAGTGAGAATGTGAAGCATCCGCTTCGTATCGTTGCTACCATGGAAATCTTGGAGGATCGAAGATTCAACTACACTTTCATGCGCGAAATAATCGTCAAAGACTGGATGAGAAGCAGTACAAGTTTTGTGAAGCAGACTTCCCAGATCGGAAGCTGAATGACATCGAAGATATGTATTTGGAAAAGGTTCAAGGAAAAATGCTAAACTTCCCAAAGGAAACATAATACAACTTCATCACGTCTCTACTTCTCTACATCAGACGATTGATAGTTCAAGAAAGAGTGGAAGATCTTCAGCTGGGCGTTGAAAGTTATCAGAATGACATCAACCTCACCAAACCACAACTCACGTTTCCTGAAATTTAAGAGTCCTCACAGTACACACTTATACAGCAACCATCATTTGGAATCACCTACCTCAACAAGAAGAAACAGCTCTGCTACATGAGGTTCGATGAGATCCACAAATTCTGTGATGACACGCTAAAATGAGTTCATGATGGGTTAGTTGAAAGATTGCTTGATGACAAGAAGAGGTTACGCAAAGGTGAAACTACAAGGTGGAATGCGAGTGCACGAAGGATGATTCGCAACTTTGTTCATACGGTGGAAGAAAGATTGTATCTTCGCGAGCAGATCAGGAGACTTGAAAGCTACATCGGTGTTCGACCTTCATTTCCGGTCTTGACATTCAGACGACCTGATCCTCAGTTCACAAACTTTGATGCTTAGCCTACTGATGCACCTTAGCTCCCTTGTTTCTGGTATTAACATTTCAATATTTTCAATATATTTTGATTGATTTGTGATTACTACAGCTTGTGCACACATAACAGTGTACAACCCACACTTTGNAGATTGTATCTTCGCGAGCAGATCAGGAGACTTGAAAGCTACATCGGTGTTCGACCTTCATTTCCGGTCTTGACATTCAGACGACCTGATCCTCAGTTCACAAACTTTGATGCTTAGCCTACTGATGCACCTTAGCTCCCTTGTTTCTGGTATTAACATTTCAATATTTTCAATATATTTTGATTGATTTGTGATTACTACAGCTTGTGCACACATAACAGTGTACAACCCACACTTTGTACTTAAAGGACCCTGTGGTACGCTTCAGTTCCACAATCCTCACATAAGGAGCAAAAGCTTCTTACTTTTAAGTAGAATTATCAAACCTTTCATGATTTCTACAATTCTGCTCGAAAGACAAGTATTTCACCTCAATTAGTAGTCACTTTTTGAGGGGGAGTACTTGACCAAAATCATCGTTCTAAATCTTTAAAATCTTGAGTGAATTCTTCCCATAAGACTCAAAAAGGAATATTTTAATCAAAAAGTTTACAAAAACAACATTTCATATGCTATTTTTGAGGGGGAGAAGATGAAATTTGATTAAAATATGATGTCAAAAGTTCTATCTTGTGCAAGCTTGACTCAGAATTGACCCACGAATTGATGAAACAACAAATGTTAGTATTCGAAAGGATTTATCCGAGTAGAAAGTACCATTTCGAGAAACTCTTCTTAGACGTTTACCTTGACGGATCTAATTTCCTTTTAGGAATGTTAACAACTTCAAGTTAGTTATTAGGGCTAGTTATCACCTAAAAACTGATAATGGATCCCTTTAACTAAGCAACATAAACGTGTCCCTCGGGTACATGTCTATTAAGAGTGGNAACAAGGAAGCTCTTCTTGGTATTCAACACTGGCCAGAGAAACGTAAACTCGGTTACACCCACAGACTACATCTAACAACAAGTGAGAATGTGAAGCATCCACTTCGTATCGTTGCTATCATGGAAATCCTGGAAGATCGAAGATTCAGCTACACTTTCATGCGCGAAATCATCGTCAAGAGACTGGATGAGAAGCAGTACAAGTTTTGTGAAGCAGACTTCACAGATCTCAACCTGAATGACATCAAAGATATGTATTTGGAAAAAGTTCAAGGAAAAATGCTTAACTTCCCAAAGGAAACACAATAAAACTTCATCGCGTCTCTACTTCTCTACATCAGACGATTGATAGTTCAAGAAAGAGTGGAAGATCTTCAGCTGGGCATTGAAAGTTATCAGAACAACATCAACCTAACCAAACCACAACTCACGTTTCCTGGAATTCAAGGATCATCACAGTATACTCTTGTGCAACAACCATCGTTTGGAATCACCTACCTCAACAAGAGGAATCATCTCTGCTTTATGAGGTTTGATGAAATTCAGAAGTTCTGTGATGACACACTACGAAAAGTTCATGATGGGTTGGCTGAAAGATTGATTGATGAGAAGAAGAGGTTACAAAAAGGTGAAGAGACTAGGTGGAAAGCTAATGGACGAAGAATGATTCGAAACTTTGTTCACACGATTGAAGAGAGGCTATATCGTCGTGAGCAGATCACGAGATTGGAAAGCTACATAGGTGTTCGACCTTCATTTTCGGTCTAGACATTCAGAAGACCTGATCCTCAGTTCACAGACTTTGATGCTTTGCCTGCTGATGAACCTTAGCTCCCTTGCTTCTGGTATTAACATTTCAATATTTTCATTATATATTGATTGATTTGTGATTACTACGGCTTGTGCATACATAACAGTGTACAACCCGCACTTTGTACTTAAAGGACCCTGTGGTACGCATCAGTACTACAATCCTCACATAAGGAGCGAAAGCTTCTTACTTTCGAGTAGAATTAACAAACTTTTCATGATTTTTTACAATTCTGCTCAAAAGACAAGTATTTCACCTCAATGAGTAGTCATTTGTTGGGGGGGGGGGAGTACTTGATTAAAAACATCGTTCTAAACCTTAAAGTCTTGATTGATTTCTCCCCATAAGACTCAAAAAGGCATATTTTAATCAAAAGGTTTACAAAAACAACATTTGATATGCTATTTTTGAGGGGGAGAAAATGAAAAGTGATTAAAATATGATGTCAAAAGTCTTATCTTGTGCGAGCTCGACTCAGAATTGACCCACGAATTGACGAAACAACAAATGTTAGTATTCGAAAGATTTTATCTGAGTAGAAAGTACCATTTCGAGAAACTCTTTTTAGACGTTACTTTGACGGGTCTAACTTCCTTTTAGGAATGTTAACAACTTCAAGTTAGTTATTAGGGCTAGTTATCACCTAAAAACTGATAATGTATCCCTTTAACTAAGCAACGTAAACGTGTCCCTCGGGTACATGTCTATTAAGAGTGGATCAATTCAAAAGTGCCAACTCTTCCCGCATATGTAAATTTCTGAAAACATTCATGAGCATATGTGGAGGGGGAGTCTTTCAAAAGAAATCCAAAACCTCAAAGTGTTAACAAAAGGTTTTATACTCATAAACACTTTGAGAGATTTTCAAAGATTTGGTTCAAAGGCATCAATAGGATAGTCATGGAGTTACAAGGTGACTAAGAATAGGAATAACCGTCCTATGATCCGCCAGAACCGGAGGGATCTACCCAAGGACATCACCAATAGTTAGATAATAGAAGTCCTTAGGTATGATATGATAAAAGGAGAAAGGAATGAAAGGAGAAAGAAGGGGTTGAAGAATTAAAAAGAAAAGTAAAGAAAAGGGTGAAAAGAAATAGCCCTCCATATATTCAACCTTAGGGCAGACACCGGGTTCAATTCATATGCTACTGGATGTTGCCAAGGCAACACCGGTATTGAAGATAAAGACGTCATGGACCCAGTGACGCAATGCACCTAAACCTTCTTAGCCAATTGATGAAACAACAAATGTTAGTATTCGAAAGGATTTATCCGAGTAGAAAGTACCATTTCGAGAAACTCTTCTTAGACGTTTACCTTGACGGATCTAATTTCCTTTTAGGAATGTTAACAACTTCAAGTTAGTTATTAGGGCTAGTTATCACCTAAAAACTGATAATGGATCCCTTTAACTAAGCAACATAAACGTGTCCCTCGGGTACATGTCTATTAAGAGTGGATCAATTCAAAAAGTGCCAACTCTTCCCGCATATGCAAATTTCTAAAAATATTCATGAGCATATATTGAGGGGGAGTCTTTCATAAGAAATCAAAACCCTCAAAGTGTTTACAAAAACTTTTATAAATATAAACACTTTGAGAGATTTTCAAATATTTGGTTCAAAGGCATCAATAGGATAGTCATGAAGTTATAAGGTGACTAAGGATAGGAAAAACCGTCCTATGATCCGCCAGAACCGGAGGGATCTACCCAAGGACATCACCAATAGTTAGAAAATAGAAGTCCTTAGGTATGATATGATAAAAGGAGAAAGGAATGAAAGGAGAAAGAAGGGGTAGAAGAATTAAAAAGAAAAGTAAACCGGTATTGAAGATTAAGACGTCATGGACCCAGTGACGCAATGCACCTAAAACCTTCTTAGCCACTCAAGTGTCTCTCAAAAGATACTTGTTTCATTCTCACGGATAACCCTGCATAATCTATTGACCATTCACTACGAGTGTGTCGATATTGAAAAGGAGGTACTCTGCTCCACACCTCCGACGACCAAATTGTGCACAAATCGAGTCTAGAGCCACGAGATACATCAAAGATCTCCTAGGAACACATAATACTTCTATACTAGTGTCTTACATCATTGGACACTATGTGTAAACTATCGAGTCCTACGCAGATCTTAGCAATCTGCCTTGAGCGTTTATGAGGGATTTACTTATATATTTCTCGAATGATTGAACAAAAATCCTGCCAGGGTCAACATCAAACAGCCCTGACAGCAGGTCACTTCGGTGATTCCTTGTGGATTACGCTTAGTGTTTATGATGGTTCCAAACGGTCTACAGTTGTGGGGTGATCTCCAGCGACTCACCTAATCGTGGGTGTACTTATGTATGTATGTGTAAGCCCTCTAGGGGGTATCCGATTAGGAACGGCCTTGGTAAGGATTAGAAGGAGTCTTCACACTATGCTGTCGACAAATTCTAATTCCAAACCTGTAAGTACTGGACGGGTTATTGCTAACTGTTTCAATGCAGGTACACCTACCATCTTGAACACCAAAGTCCACATGCTCATACTTACATCTCAACGACTATGAAAGCTCTCATCAAAGATCAATGCATTATAACAATCAAAGAAAGATTCTACGTCAAATGAAAGAGTCTACAAAGTGAAAAGACAATGATCTAAGGCTAAGCAACATTCAAAGTAGGATTCTACGTCAACACAAAGAATCTTCAACAAAGAAATAAGAGCTACGAAAGTATGTAAGCATCAAAGTCAAAGATGTATGAGCATGTTGGAAAGGCGCAGATCCACTGGAGACTAAGAATGTGACGAATGGCAGACTACGACATCACTTGGTCACTATCAAATAATCAAAGACAAAGAACAAAGAACGATGAATCATTTTGCTAAAGAATTTTTTGAAGACGTCTAAAGCCGTGAAAGTCAACATTTAAAGACAAAGAAAAAGACGTCGAGCAATCCTATTAGTCTTCATGACCGACCCTTAGGGGGAGATTGTTAGGATCACGTTTTACGTAATCTCTCAAGTCTCGGTCATATCAACAATATGTAATAGGTTGCTAGTTTATTTATCTTACTTATGTTTATGTATTAAGTTATGTAAGTGTCCAATAGGCCTCTAAAGCCCACGTTTTGCAAGATAGGAAGGGAAGGGAGTGTTTCCCTAGACCTTGCCTATAAATACTAAGCTCATGTAAACATAACAATTGTTGGTTATTTCATTATCTTAAAGAAACTCTTGCACTTTCATCTTTCATATTGATTTAATCAACCAATCTTTATTCTCATCTTGTTTCTACCAAAATCTATACTTGTGTTTACAATATGGTGACCTAACAGGGTAGGAAGCTGATGATGCCATTTGATGCTCCTCTGATGAAGCGGTATCATTTGTAGGTCAGGGGCAAATATGTTCACGAATGGGGCATCATTAGCAGAAGCAAACGAATTCCCTTCTGTGTAATTATCGACTGCAACTCCTTGATGTACGGAGGATGATTGAAGATTAGATGAGGTTTATGATGTACTGACAGATGGTGCATCTTGACTGAGTGATACAGACACAGATGGGCCATTTGAGTCATGTAGAATTGGAGCTTCAACAACTGGAGGCAAAGGTGGATCATCATTACTTGGGTTAACAGTCGGAGGCTCAAAATATTTATCAAACATCAGATCAAACAATCTCTTCAATTATTCACTTGTGGGTGGTACACAAGGTGATGCAGGAGTGGGATGCTATACAAGTCCTGAATTGATTGGTCCAGGAGATAAAAGGTTAGGTGTGGGTCCAAGACTGGTGTGTCTCGGAACTTGTTGCTCAGTCAGCTCATCAAATGTAACGTGAATGGTTTCCATGATTTGTCGAGTTCTCTTGTTGTAGATTCGGTATCCCTTGCGATCTGGTGCATAACCAACAAAGACTCAAATATCGGCCTTAGGCTTACGTTTACCCAAATCTTCACTATCATTGGTTGGGTAACATAGTGCACCGAACATACGTAGGAAGGATAGGTCTGACTTTCTTTGGTGTACTAGCTCTTAAGGAGTTTTGCTGTGGAGAGGATGTATCAATGATCGGTTTTGAGTGTAGCAAGCAGTTGCAATAGCTTCCGCCCAGAGAAACATTGGAGTTTTGGAAAATATCAGCATGGTTCGAGCAGCTTCAACAAGGGTACGGTTTCGTCTTTCAACAACTCCATTTTGTTGAGGCATACGTGGAACACACTTTTGGTGACTTATCCCAATACTTTCATAAAACTGAGTAAGTTGTTGATTAACAAATTCAGTTCCATTGTCTGTTCGGATGCACCTGACAGTTTTGTTGAGTCTGGCTTGCAGTTGCTTGATGATTTTGATAATAATCTCTGGAGCTTCATCCTTTGATCTCAAAATTTTCACCCATGTAAACCTAGAGAAATCATCTACAATAACCAGAATATATCTCTTCCCATTAATACTTTGAACTCTCATTAGACCACACAGATCCATGTGAAGGGTGTGAAGAACTTCCGTAATTGTGTTGACAGTTTTGGGTTTGTGAGTTCATTAATCATGCCGAAATTCAAATGATTCAACCGACGATGCCATAGCCATGATTTGTTCTTAGATGCCTTAGAGAGCAAGCAAATGGGAGATGATCTCATCATGTCTTCGATAGAGATGGTGTAAAGATTTGTGCCACGACTGCCCTTAAGTAGATCAACACCATCTAACTCTCTAACGAAGCATGTGTGTTTTCTGAATGCAACTTCGAGATCGGAATCACAAAATTGACCAACAGAAAATAGATTATGCCCAATTCCCTCTACATAATACACTCTAGAGATTACGCTGTCACCAAACACATAGTCTCCATAACCCATAATAGCCCCAAAATGGTCGTTCTCGAACCTAACTGTTTCGATAAACTTTTTCACGAAATTTTTGAGCCGTGAGCGATCCCCGGTCATATGTTTTGAGCAGCCTGAGTCCAAATACCAAACAACGATTTGTACGACCTGCATTTGAAAACAGACAAAGATGGATAACTGAAAAATGTAGATCCCCAAATGCAATTGGGTTCTGTTTGGTTAGCACATATATATTCAGGATCAATAGAATTCACTGCATACATGGTTAACTTAGCGGAGACTTCACAATTGGATGCAGTAGCCCTAATACCATGACAAGTAGTTTCTACAGGAAAGATTCTACCAGTCGGCTTCTATTCCATAACTATCTTATGCCTAGGATGGATCATTTTAGTTAAGGGGCACTTGTTTCCTAAGGTGAATTTTCGTCCAGTAGGTCTCTATTGATAACCTACATTAGTGAATATCTTTCGGGTTTCTTTCCAAACATGTTTTTTCAATTTAGATTTCCTAACTCGCTTAGAACGGGACCGTTTAGTAGACCTCAAAAATGATAGAACACAAGCATCATGATTACTGGAAATTAAGCAGTCATTACATGTCTTACAAGTAGCATCAGAATTCGAATTAATTATAGCACACTTAAAGCTAATACTAGAATCAACAAGATTCATTTCACACAAATTATTGTTATTGTTCCTATGGTGGTCTTCTACTTTCATTCCATGAGCACTCTTAGCCGGCGAAGTCCTATTGTTCCTTGTATTGCGACTAGGCTTTGACCCGCTAGCTTTAGTGTCACTGTTTACTCCTGTAGAAGCAATGATGGGAACATTAGTTTGTTTAACTGCTATATTTTTATCTGGTGTTGATGTGCTTGGTTCAGATGTCTTTAATGGCACATCAAAGGTAACATGCTTGTTCTTACTTAAAAGTAAAGGTGCAATGAGCCTATTATGCTTGTAGTCATCCTTTGGACATGTTCCAATAGCATATTCTAAAAGCTCCTGGGATCTTTTAGTGAGAAAGCAAGAATCTAGAATANATGATTACTGGAAATTAAGCAGTCATTACATGTCTTACAAGTAGCATCAGAATTCGAATTAATTATAGCACACTTAAAGCTAATACTAGAATCAACAAGATTCATTTCACACAAATTATTGTTATTGTTCCTATGGTGGTCTTCTACTTTCATTCCATGAGCACTCTTAGCCGGCGAAGTCCTATTGTTCCTTGTATTGCGACTAGGCTTTGACCCGCTAGCTTTAGTGTCACTGTTTACTCCTGTAGAAGCAATGATGGGAACATTAGTTTGTTTAACTGCTATATTTTTATCTGGTGTTGATGTGCTTGGTTCAGATGTCTTTAATGGCACATCAAAGGTAACATGCTTGTTCTTACTTAAAAGTAAAGGTGCAATGAGCCTATTATGCTTGTAGTCATCCTTTGGACATGTTCCAATAGCATATTCTAAAAGCTCCTGGGATCTTTTAGTGAGAAAGCAAGAATCTAGAATAGCACTATCCTGTGGTTTCACTGTCCTGTCCTCTTCTACAATCTCTGGAAGCATGTCTAGACTATCCTTAAGGTATGATAGATAGGCATAGTGAGCAGACCTATTATTCCTAAAGGGAAGAGAGATATTAATAGCATCAACATCATATTTTCTAACAACATAAACCTTTGGAACATTCATGTCATCAATAGTGACTGACATTTTACCTTTCACCTTCGTCTTTAGATTTTCAATTTCATTTAGCAAAGAAGTTATTTTATTATTGGTTTTCTCACGTGTTATTTTGATTAAATCGTATAACTCTTTGTATTGTTGTTTAGTATTGGAATTTTCAGCTTGAAACCACTCTATATCAAGATGTAATTTATTAATGGTATCTTGATAGTGAAAATTCTGAAAATCTACCGACGATGGTTTATTGGTGTTAGTCACAACATACTTAGTTGACTTCAATTGGGCAATTTGAACCTTCAGTTTCTGAATCGTGTTAGTGTGAGCTTGAATTTTTTCATCACGTTTGGCTAATTCAAAATATGCATCAAATTCAGGAGCATCCGAAGATGTCTTGTTTCTTGAAGTTTTAAATCATTCTTCTAAATGTTGATATTTTAATTGCAGATTAAGATTATCAACTTCTAGTTTCGACAAATACCTGACCATATTATCATGGTCATCGTTTTAAATTTTCTCACGCAATTTTAAATTCTCCCCCTCAAGCTCAACAACACGATTCTGGAAAACATTCAGTGCAATAGACATTTCATGAAATTGGCACACAGATAAAGCAGATTTAGTAGCAGTATAAAACACATCCTGTGCAACACAACTAGCAATCAAATTCTCATTCATGATGCGAATATTTTTCCTCCCAATTTCACTATGTTTAAGATCAATAGCCAGTTGTTTTCCCTCACTTTCCACATCTTTATACACCTCTTTCATATCAGCCACATCTTTGTTTAGGGTTTCCTTAAGACCCTCAAAATGTTCTTTGACAAGCTTAAAGAATGGCATGACCTCAGTTAGATAGCATCGTTTAGTTTGTTCAAAACCCCTTTCCTCTTCCGTAATACCCGTTGGTGTAATTCTCTTTTTACATGTTTTATCAAAATCAGCGAATAATTGACCAAGAACATAGAGAGCAATTAGAGTATTATTTTATGTGGGAAGAGTGAAAGGAACAAGATGCATGGGTGTGTTATTAGGGTATAATGATGGGTCAGCAATCCTAAACATGGTACGGGTGTTACCCACAATCCTTTCTGCTTGCATTTTTTCTAAGTCAAGGTTCCAGAATACATGCTCTGGAGATAACCTCTTTTGTGGGACAAATACTGCTATTCTGTTATCTTCAGAGTAATCATAGTGGTACAGAATTTTATTTTTAATGCACATGGGATCCTTTAATTTTTCAGCCAATTTAATTCTAGTTTCCTCTTCAATCTCATTTGACTCATCAAATGATGTCACTTCAGGGGGGCATGACCAGGCTCAAGTATAACATTAGCATCATACAGAGCAGGCTGGGCATTTCTAACGCTCCTAAGGAAATTAGATTTAGGCTTGCCAACATCCTTTACACTATATTCATCACACAATGTTCTATGACTATGAATCATTTGAGCAGTTTGGATGGTTTGACCTTGCATGTATAGCTTGTTTTCAAGTTTATTTTTCAACATTTTAAGTCTGGAAAAATAATCTAAGAGCTTAGTCTCTTTTTCTTGGAAATCACTTTTTAGAACTTTTACACTTTCTTGAATATCCTATTTTTGTTTAACAGACTGATCAAGTTGTCTTTTTAAAGATTCCAATTCCCTTTTTAATGTTTCTTTCTTTTAATTACGTTCAGATATGAGTACACGCAGTTGCAAATTCATTTTCTGCCCACGGTCAATTAGCTCAAACTTAGCACGTTGTTCATATATGGTCACCTGATCCTTAAGGATATTAAGTCTAGTGGTCAAGGTGTCATCAGGAACATGCTCAGTGTGTTTATGCAATTCACGATCATTATTAATAACAAGAGGTGCACTACTTGGTACATCCGACATCCCCGTTGTTATTCACATACTGTTCATATGGGATAACATTACTATTTCCCATATTAACGGTATTAGTTACAATGGTGTTAGGCGGTTGTACTTCATAGTGAACCTTTTGAACATCAATCAAGTTATTCATGTTATGTGATATGGGTACCTGATGAGTCTCGTATTATACATGTTTATACCCCCGATATTATATAAATTATAGGATAAATAACCTTATTATTAGGAATTTTGGTACTTAATATGAGAATATATGTGCAGGACAAAGGTTTGGAGGAAGTAACGAGAAACACGCGAGAAGTATGACTTTATGAACATATAAGGAAAAAGACATAGTTTGGACTAAAGCACGCCGCTTATAAGAAGAAAGAGCGCTGCTTACGGGCATCTTTGGTCAACTATATATCTACGAGTCAAACATGAAATGCGCCGGTTATATACTATATAAGCGCCAGTTACGCGAAATGAAGCTCGCCGGTTTTACACCAAATGCGCGGCATACTTCACATGGCAGTTATACTTTCTACATTAATGAGCTACTTCAATGACAAGACCGATCATTTGCTTGTCATACCTTTCAGGGACGAGCTAGGGTAACTTACACTATAAATAGGAGCACAATTCGGAGATTTAGACACACCACAACAAACAATCTTAACTTGATCACTAGAAGCAGTTTAGTAGTGGTTTGCACTAAAACCACTAACTAAGGAGTCAGAACCATACTTGGAGAAATACTTTGGAGCACGAATACTTTTGGTATAAACTCGTTATTATGATGGAATTACTTGTTTACATGTTTTACTTTATGTTAAATAGTGAGTAGTAACCTTATGTTTATTTGAGGCACTTCTGCCATGATTTTTATGAGAGTTGTATCATGAATATTGAATCTATGATATTTGCATTTGATATGTCATTGTTTAGTCTCTTATCATTTGTCTTAATTGATCATTATGATTGCTTAAAGGTCAAAAGATTCAATCATGTTGGTTACATTATGAATTGTCTGTCTATAACAAGTCATTGCTATGCTTATGAGAATTGCTTAGTAAAACAAATGATGACCCTGACTATGACACGTTTAAGGGCTAGTCTAATGTGTAACGGCTTGACTAGAGGAAATGCATGTTTCATACTTCATACTTGGACCACACTTTATGCATTCTGTGTATATAGAATCAAAGGCCAAAAGGAGATTTTTTTACATAGGATAGATATACTAGTTTACATGATTAACCATCATGCTTTACTCCAATGCTTTGTCCATGTAACTTCTGTGATGCTACTTCTTATAATTCTCATGTGATTAGCCTTGAATAAACATACTTTTAATATTAATTGGGAAAACATTTCAAAAATCTTAAATCCAACAAAAACGGTTTTATTGACAAGTGATAATCATTGGAATCTAATTTTGTTACCTTTAGCTAGCAATAAGAAACAATTACCTCTCTTGGGACGACCTGGTCTTACCTCAAACCTTTACTATAAACGGGGGTTATACTTTTACCCATGTGTTTTGTGTATTAAGGAAATGGTGAAATTAGTCTTATAAATTTAAAGCTTTCGAAACACATCAAAATTTTTGGCGCCGCTGCCGCGGAGGTTAGATTGAATCATATTGTTAGAAAATTTACTTAATACCAATAATTCTTACTAGAATTTAGAAAAATTTCATTTCTGAGATAAAAAGAGCGCCGGTTTTTCAGACAAAAACCGCCGAACTTATGACACAGTAAAAGAATAGTTGGATTTGATTTCACAAAACCCCAAAAACAATCTTGTATAATGCTTTTTCCAGATTTTGAGAACATAGGACTTTTGTTTCTCTTGTTTTTACTATCTGAATTACTGCATGAGTATATAATGCACATTAAAATAAAAAATACAAAAATATTTTGCTTTTACTTTTTAATTATTTGCTTGCAAATGCTATATTGGATTGCTCTTATGAATGAGATGATAATTGCAATATGTTTTCAACTTTTTAATTATATCTCTTGTGAAGAACTGTTAAAACCCAGAAACACACCGGTGTTTTACCTAAACCCGCCGTACTTCTCGAGAATTTCAAATAAAACGGCTAAAAAATCATGTAACCGTCGTACTTTTATGAAAAACCGCCGAACTTTTCTGCACAAATCTTTGCAGAAGGCTTGTTTCTTTTCTATGATGATTAAATAGATGCATATCTTGACATATATGATTTATATGAGGTTATTGGAACATGATTATGTGCTTATAACTGATTTGACTAACCTACTAATGTTTGATTTGATGTTTGTGCACATTTTAGCTATTTTAGCTATGAGTCAGAACAATTCAAACTTAGGACCAGTGAATAAGGAGAAAGACCAAGTGGAGAGCAAGAACACTTGGCAGGGAGAAGTCACTTTTGAGACCACAGCTGATAACAAGGAAAATGAACGAAGGGTTCATATTTTTCATAGGATGGAAACTGAGGAATGCTATATGAAATTTATCACACCTTGCTTTGTTGAGAACAATTATGCTAATGATGTTGTGGCAGATTTGGATTATAGCAGGAGCTTAATATCAAAGGAATTGATGAAGAAACTAGGGGTGAGCATTGAGGAAAAAGAAGATGGTAGGAAGGAGGTTACTAAGAGGTTGCTGGTGCAAATGAATAGGGACATTTTCTTTATTGAATTTGATGTTAACTCTAGTGATAATGAATGGGAGCATAGTGTGATTTTAGGAAGAAAATTTAATGGAGCAGAAAAATGGAGTTATAGATTTTTCCAAAGGTTTGTTAACTATTAACCCATATATTAATGTACTTGGAAGGAGTTTCTGGAGAATTGTTAGGAATACCAATATTCCTATTCAAGACTAGGTCACCACAAAAATGTAATAGCATTGATATAGCTCGTAGTTACATTAATATTTAGTTAAACATTAGATTAGTCAAGTAACACCGTGGAGGAACGACGAGTCTTTTACCCACTGTATGCCTGATCCACAGCCCATACGGGGCGTTTTTATTGTAAGACTATAAATACCCCTTCCCATGTGTGGGAAGGTTGGAGCTTTCTTTCTTTCAATCTAATCTACACATATTTCTCTATTTCTCTCTCTAGAAAGTTTCCCATTCTCTCTCTCTAACTCTAGTTCTATTCGATTCATACACATATATTCATCCTAGATATTGTTTGTTATATGTTACAATTGGTATCAGAGCCAAGGTTACATTCTTGGGTTAGCTAGTTCTTGGATTTCTAGGACGGGTTAGTGTTTCGTAGGTTGGTTCGAAAGTTTTGGGTTCGAAATCTTTAGTTTGATCTTTTCTAGTGATTTGTAGTGTTAGTTGTTTGTACTTTCTTGTTTAGGTTCGTTATATGCACTTAGGTTTGAAGTTTGGTTGCTTGATTCGTCCATTTGGTTGTGTTTCTGTTGAATTCGAAGGGGTTGCAAGTTTGTTCTTGGTTGCAGTTTGACTTTGAAATTCGTAGTAGCCATTTGTCAATTGGGGCTTTTTGGCAGCAGTTTGTCTCTGACATGCGGTTTGGCATTTTACCTCATTTTGACTAAAAGACAAAACTGTTGAAAGTGGCATCTTGACTAGCGGTTTGATTTTATGTGGTTTGTGTTAGTTGCGGTTTGATTCTAGTTGTTTGACCCTTCGAGTATTATGCGGTTTGATTCAGCTGTTTGATTCTAGCCGTTTGACCCTTTGCGGTTCGTACTGTATGCGGTTTGTATAATTTGCTGTCTGACTGTAGCTGTTTGATCTCTTGCGGTTTGTGTTTTATGCAGTTTGATTCTAGCCGTTTGACTCTTGCTGTTTGACTCTAGTGGTTTGATCTTAGCGGTTTAACTTACGCTTGTGCTATTGTTATTGTGTCTTGAGATTTGTTCACTATACGGTTTCTTTAGTTGATATCATAAAATCCCGCGAAAGAATCTATTTCTCGGTTAAATCACAAAAGTTGTAAAATACCGTGAGTAACAAACATCATGGCGAGTAATTCTTCTGATGACATTCAAGCGGCAGGGTCTGATACTCTTCCTCCTATGTTAGATAGGACAGACTATGAATCATGGGCACAAAGGATTCGTCTATACTGTTTGGGTAAGGAGAATGGTGAAAACATTCTTCGATCCATTGATGAAGGACCATTTCAATTGGGAACTACTAGAGATACCATCACTACAGGTGAGGATGGAAGTGTCACTCTTGGAATCAATAGACCCCGCACATACAAGGATCTCAATGATGAGGACAAGAAGCGATATGAAGCTGACATTAGAGCTTCTAACATAGTAATTCAGGGTCTTCCAAAAGACATCTACAAGCTCATCAACTTCAACACTGAAGCTACAGCTGTTTGGGACAATGTCAAGATGCTTCTTGCTGGTTCTGAATTAACCAAAGAAGATCGAGAATCACAGCTGTATGATGAATTTGAACATTTCAAGATGAATCCTGGTGAAAACATCAATGACTACTATGTCGGATTTCACAAGCTGGTTAATGACATGAGGATCATTAGGATGACTATGCCAAACATTCAGCTCAGTTCAAATTTGTGAATAATATGACACCTGAATGGGATAGATTCGTCACTGCAGTGAAACTCAACAAAGGTTTGAGGGAGACCAACTATGAACAATTTTATGCCTACCTACAACAGCATGAGAAACATGCCATGTTTGATCGTCAAATCAAAGAAAGGTTTACTCCAACGGCCACTAGTGACCCTTTGGCTTTGGTTTCTAATGTTTATCCACTCACTCAATCTTCAGTGATTCAACCTCATCAAACTACATCTTCATCTCAGCATCCAACGTTTTCAAGTCAATCAGCACCTCTACAACTAGAATCAGGATACTCTCACACTGATAAGAAGATTGATGACTTGGCAAGTCAAGTTGCCTTACTTGCACAATATCAGAGCAACACTCCCTGAAACTAACAACCAACTTCGTACATCATTCAATCCACGCAATCAAGCTACTGTAGANTTTGGCAGATTTAATAATAATGAGTTACTGTTTATGGGGAATGGCAATCAAGGATCAGGAAGGCAAGTCAAGTGCTATAACTGTGGTGGATTCGGACACATTGCTAGGACTTGCAACCAGCCAAAGCGTCCTCAGAATGCTGATTACTTTAAGGACGTCATGTTACTGCTGCAAGCTCAGGAGAATGGTGCTGCACTGGATGATGAGGAAGCAATATTCTTAGTAGGGGTTCAAGGGAATACGTTTGATGCTGACGTAGATGATCAACCAGTTCAGGACTTGGCCCTTAATGATCCAAACAACTTCCAAGCTGAAGACTGTGATGCCTTTGACTCTGATGTTGATGATGAACCTACTGCTTAAACTATCTTCATGGCAAATCTTTCATCAGCAGTATCATCTCCACAATAGTCTGGCCCTTTCAACTCGTCTGTCATTTTTGAGGTACTAAAATTATATGATGACTATGACAAAGTACAACAGACAAATGTTTTTGAGAAAGATAATGCTGATCTGGGAAGTAGTGATATTCACCCATTTGAACATCATGTGTCTCAAAGCATAGAGTCTGATGTACACAATCATGCATCTTCAGTTGATAGCTGTGATAGTGTCGTAATCAATGTTGCAAAAATCGTGAATCGGTAGTGAGGCGGTTGAAGGCCTTGTAGCGATTAATAACCGATTACAAGGCCGATTATCTTGTAATCGCTGATTACAAGGCCGATTACCTTGTAAAAATCAACAAGGTAAAAGGCCGTGCACCTTGTAATCACCGATTACAAGGCCGAGTTGACCGATTTTTGAAACACTGGTCGTAATTAAACAAAAGATTCATCATGACGTACAACAAACTAGCGTTAGTGATTCAGATAATGCAAGTATGGGGAATAGTAATCTTGTCCCATATGAGCAATATGTGAAACATAACGAAGAACCTGTAGTACCGAGTAGTGTATCTTCTGTTACCGATGATGACCATGAATTGCATGAATACACTGACTTCCCTGATGACACCCTTGCCAGTAGACTTAAGATTTATAAAGATCATTTGGCCTGGAATGTACAATGTGCCAAATTTGAGCTGACCGAACGTGAACAGAAAATGGAAAGTCAGATGTGTACTTTTATCACTGAACGAAATTTAAGGGAGGAAACACTTAAAAGGGAGTTATTTTCTTTACAAAAACAATTTGAGCAAACTGTTAAGCAGAAACAGGAAATTCAAGAAAGTGTCACTGTGCATAAACAGGATTTCAAAGAAAAGGAAACTAAACTCTTAAGTGATTTTTCCAAACTTAAAACGTTGAAAAACAAACTTGAAGATAAATTGTACCGTCAAGATCAATCCAAACAAGCTTTTAACATGATCATTAATCACAGAAGGTTTAGAGATTAACATAGTGAGAATATTATAGGAGATCCATCGCCCAACTACTGTAAGAAAGCAATATAGGCCCAATCTTCTATATATGATGGCAATGAACTTCTCAAACCAATTCATGATCCCCCCCCCCTGCGTAGAATCATTTGATGAGACCCTTGAAATTGCTGAAAGAACTAGGGATAAAATGGTTGAGAAAATGAATGACCCTAAGTGTGTAGCAAAGAGAGTCGTAATTAAACCACATGACTATGACAAAGAAAACTTTGAGTCTCTTTATAATTCTACTCTTTCCTCATTCAAGTCTAGGTTTAAACCTCAAACAAATTTGACTCCTGAACAAGTGTTTTGGGCATTAGACATTGAAAAAAAGAAGCCCAAGAAACTCAAAAGCAAAACACCAAATCTTAAAATAGTGCCTTCTACAACAGTGTACCCACCCTATACACCTGCGCATATAGTCCCTAGAAGTCTCCCCACTAAATGTAAAACTCTCATTGGCATGTATGTATTCCATCAATTATTTACGGATTTTGACAAAACATGTAAAACTAGAATTACACCAACGGGTATTACTGAAGGGGAAAGGGGATTTGAACAGACAAAACGGTGTTATCTTACAGAGGTCATTCCATTTTTTAATCTTCTCAAAGACCATTTTAACAGTCTTAAGAATTCCTTGGAAACTGAAATCAGTGAAGTAAGAACAACTTTCAAAGACATGGAAAAAGTAGTAGAGCTCAATGTTATTGAACTTAAAAAGTGTGAGATTAAGAACAAGAACATTCTCATCATGAATGATAATTTGATTGCCAAATGCATTGCTCAAAATATTTATTATACTGCTACTGATTCTGCTTTAACTGCTTCTCAATTTTATGATATGTCAAATACCTTTTACACTGTCAAATTGTATTAGTGAGCTTGAGGGGGAGAATTTAACGTTGCTTAAGAAAATCCAAAATGATGATCATGATAACATGGTCAAGCACTTTTCTAAATTAGAAGTTGAGAATCTTAATTAGCAATTAAAATATCAACACCTAGAAGAAAAAGTGAAAACGATTAGTGTCAAGACATCCTTGGATGTTCCTGATTTTGATGCATTTTTTGAAATAAGCGACCGAGATGAAAGGATTCAAGCTCACTTGAATACGATCCAAAAATTAAAGGCTCAGATTTCACAATTGAAATCGAACAAGTGTGATGTGATTGGCTCCCAGAAACCAATGCCTCTAGATTCTTAGAATTTTCATCTTCAAAACATCATCAATAGACTGCAACAGGAAAACTATTGCTTTCAAGCTGGAAATTCAAAAGTTAAACAGCATTACAAAGAGTTGTATGACTCGATTAAAATTAATCGAGACAAAACAAATGAAAAAATAATCTCCTTGCTTGATGAAATTAAGAATCTAAAGGCTCAGGAAAAAGGGAAAATGCCAGTGAACACCTGTGTTGATGTTGGTATAAAGGTTTCGGCTGTTAAACATTATGATATTGATGCTGTGAATATCCCGTTGCCTCTTAGGAATAATAAGTCTGCACATAGCTATTATCTCACGTATCTTAAGGATAGTCCTGATATGCTTCGTGAGACTGTGGAAGAGGATAGAGTAGTGAAGCCACATGACAGCTCTGTATTAGATGCTTGCTTCCTCACTAAACGTTCGCAAGAACTGTTAGAATATGCTATTGGTACATGTCCTAAGATTGATAACAAGCGAGATAGTTCTACTGCATCACTAGTTGTCACTAAGCCTAAGCAAGTTACCTTTGCAGTACCACTAAATGTGTGTGAACCCAACACATCGAAACCAGAAAAACAAATGGTAGTAAATAAGCCTAATGTTCCATTCATTAATTCTACAGGAGTAATCAGTGACACTAAAGCTAGAAAGTCAATGCCTAGCTGCAACACAAGGAAAGATAAGACTTCGCCAACTAAGAGTGATCAAGGGAAGAAAGTAGAAGACCACCCTAGGAACAATAAAATAGATTTGGACAAAATGAATCGTGTTGATTCTAGTATTAGCTCTAAGCGTACTGTAATTAATTCGAATTCTAATGCTACCTGTAAGACATGTGATGGATGTTTAATTTCTGGTAATCATGATGAATGTGTTGTGTCTTTCTTAAAATGCTCTAAGTGGTCCCATGATAATAATGTTAGGAAATCTGAAATGAGTAAGCAAGTTTGGAAAGAAACAGGGAATAAGTTTGCTAATGTTGGTTATCAATGGAGACCCACTGGAAGAAAATTCACTCTAGGAAACCTATGTACCTCGACTAGAATAGCTTATCCAAAAGTTAAGATTGTCAAGAAATGGAACACTACGGGTAGAATTTTTTCTTTAGATGTACATCGCTCTACTTCTAGGTCCAATGCATCAACTAGTGTAGTCTCCATCGTGAACACATTATCGTCGTTCCTGTGAATCCTGAATTTGTATGTGCTAACTAAACGGACCCCAATCTCACATGGGGATCCACGTATTTCAGTTATCCATCATCGTCTTTTTTCAAATGCAGGTCGTACAAATCGTCCTGTGGTATTTGGACCCAGGCTGCTGAAAACATATGACAGGGGATCGCTCACGACTCTAGAATTTCGTGAAAAAGTTTATCGGGACAGTTAGATTCGGGAACGATCATTTTTGTGCAATTATGGGGTATGGAGATTACGTCTTTGGCGACAGCGTGATCTCAAGGGTTTATTATGTGGAAGGACTTGGACATAATCTATTTTCTGTTGGTCAATTTTGTGATTCCGATCTCGAGGTTGCTTTCAGAAAACATACATGTTTCGTTAGATAATTGGATGGTATTGATCTTCTGAAAGGTAGTCGTGACACTAATCTTTACACCATCTCTATTGAAGACATGATGAAGTCCTCTCCAATCTGCTTGTTGTCTAAGGCTTCAAAGAACAAATCATGGTTATGGCATCGACGCTTAAACCACTTAAACTTTGGTACCATTAATGAACTCACTCGTAAAGATCTTGTTCGAGGCATGCCCAGACTTAAGTATGAAAAGGATCATTTGTGCTCAACATGTCAACTGGGAAAAAGCAAGAAGCATGCCCACAAACTCAAAACTGTTAACACCAACATGGAAGTTCTTCACACCCTTCACATGGATCTATGCGGGCCAATGAGAGTGAAGAGTATAAATGGGAAGAAATATGTACTTGTGATAGTTGACTACTATTCACGATTTACATGGGTAAAGTTTTTGAGAACCAAGGATGAGACTCCTGAGATCATCATCAAACTCATCAAGCAGCTGCAAGTACTACTCAACAAAACTGTCAGAATCATCCGAACAGACAATGGAACAGAGTTTCTTAATAAACAACTCATTCAGTTTTATGAAAGTATGGGCATTACTCACCAGAAAAGTGTTCCACGCACTCCACAGCAGAACGGTGTTGTCGAAAGACGAAATCGGACTCTTGTTGAAGCCGCACGAACCATGTTGATATTTTCTAAGGCTCCGATGTTTCTATGGGCAGAAGCAATCGCCACAGCTTGCTACACTCAAAACCGAACTTTGATTCATACTCTTCACAGCAAAACTCTATATGAGCTTGTGCATGGCAGGAAACCGGATCTATCTTCTCTACGTGTGTTCGGAGCTCTTTGCTACCCTACCAACGATAGTGAAGACCTGGGAAAACTAAAGGCTAAAGCTGACATTGGTTTCTTCCTTGGCTATGCTCCATATCGCAAGGGATACCGAATCTACAACAAACATACCCGACAAATCATGGAAACAATTCATGAACATTCGATGAGCTGACAGAGCATCCGGCTTCTAGACAATCTAAATCTGAACCCGCGCCTAATCTACTCACTCTTGGACCAATTAGTTCAGGTCTTGTACAACATCCTTCTCCTGCAATATCTTATGTACCTCCCACCAGTGAAGATTTAAAGACTCTGTTCGATCCAATGTTTGATGAATACTTTGAGCCTCCATCTGCTTGTACCACTACGGATTCTTCACAATTACCTCCAGTTGCAGAAGCTCCTATTCCAATTAACCCTGAAGGTCCATCTGAGTCGGTTTCCATCAGTCAAGGAGCTCCCTCCATGAGTCATTCACCAACATCACCCAGCCCTCAAACTTCCACGGTACAGCAAGCCCCAGCAGGAGGTAATTCGTTTGAAGTTAATCCAGATATTCCTCCAGATGAAGCTCCATTTGAAAACATCTTTGCTCCTGAATATTCTTCAGATACATCTACCTCAGTAGATCCTAACATGAGCAACCCAGCATCATCCACCCAACCACATGAATATCTCAGGAAATGGACCAATGATCACCCGATTGACAACATCATTGGAAATCCTTCACGACCAGTGTCTACACGAAAGCAACTTGCCACTGGTGCCTTGTGGTGTTTCGTTAACACAGTTCTATCCAAAGTCGAACCCAAAGATTTCAAAGAGGCAATGTCTAAAAATTGTTGGTTTGAAGTTATGCAAGAAGAAATTCACGAGTTTGATAGACTTGATGTATGGAAATTAGTGCCTGCTCCAGATTATGCAATGATCATCGTACTCAAGTGGATATTCAAGGTTAAGCTTGATGAATATGGAGATGTACTCAAGAACAAGGCACGACTTGTGGCTAAAGGATACCGTCAAGAAGAAGGTATAGACTTTGAGGAATCTTTTGCACCCGTAGCACGAATTGAAGCAATCAGAATCTTTCTTGCAAATGCTGCCAGTCAAAATATGATAGTCTATCAAATGGATGTTAAGACTGCATTCCTTAATGGTGAATTGAAAGAAGTGGTCTATGTCACTCAACCAGAAGGTTTTGTGAACCCTAAGCATCCTAATCATGTCTACCGACTGAAGAAGGCTCTTTATGGGCTTAAGCAGGCGCCTAGGGCATGGTATGATACTCTATCCAAGTTCCTTCTAGCTAACAGGTTTTCCAAAGGAGTTGTGGATCCCACATTATTCACA
Source organism: Artemisia annua (assembly GCA_014162995.1). NCBI lineage: Eukaryota > Viridiplantae > Streptophyta > Magnoliopsida > Asterales > Asteraceae > Artemisia > Artemisia annua. Next base: position 75,367 of record LBNU01032553.1, read on the forward strand.
AGGAAATCAGGCAAACATCTGCTCCATGTACAAATCTACGTAGATGACATAATCTTTGCCTCTTCTGATCCTGCAGAATGTGATCAATTTTGTCTTTTTGGGTAAAGGGGTTTACCCTGGTAAATATATATAACCAATAAAAGTTAAGTACAAATGGAATGTGGCTGAAGTACCACATTAACCTCAAGCAAAAGCTTGATAAACTAGTGCTTATGACAGGCCATAAGCACAACAAACCTAGTTATACATCACAAGCAACTAACTAGGAATAAAACCAAGAAGAATCTTGAATCCAGTGAATGTCCCGCTTCCAACCAGCAATAGCAAGTGACCAAAGAGCCAAACTCCATGAATGGCACCACCTTGAGAAGCACCTTTTCTTTGCAGCAACAAATGACCAAGTGTACATCAAAACATATTCGTTACATACTATTCTCATCACTTCCAGGTGTGTTAACTCCTGTGAGAGGTGAATCATTGAAAATAATGGTTTTGATGTCTCTTTACCAATAGCCATCACTACTGGAGTAGCCAAATGTTTAAGTTCGAAAACTATGGTACACTTGATAACCATCTGATTTATTAGCAAATCAGCAACTATAAACGGATTTGAATTGTCTTTACCTGTAGCCGTTTGCTCAGGACTAGCCAAATGTTTTAGTTCGAGAACCATGGTACACTTGATGACCATCTGATTTATTAGCAAATCAGCAACTATAAACGGATTTGAGTTGTCTTTACCTGTAGCCGTTTGCTCAGGACTAGCCAATTCTTTAGGTGAGAGAATCACCCTTGGTGAACTGAGAACCAAATATGGAATTCCACTGCCTTTACCACAATCCATATACTTGTGGGCTAGCCAATTCTTTGGAATCCAATAAGGAAAAAACCATGGTGAATTGATGACCATACAACCTTCAGCAATTAAGCATGGGTTAGTTGCACACCCTATGGTAATAAGCACATCCATCAGGTTGTTGAACCACACTCAAGACAACCGCTCGGAATCTTCCATGGGTCCAACATTGAACGTGACCGAGCAGTTAGCTTCTTGAACTTGAATGTAACCAACTTTAACCTTACATTTGAAACAATTACTTGGACCACTTCTGCTACAGTTGACTTCTTCCTCTTGAAAAGTCTTGCATTGCGTTCCAACCATATGTAATAAGTAGTAGCAGCAAGTAATAACCTCGAGATGATGCTAGCAACCGAACGCCCCTTAGATATGGGCACAAGGAACGTAATAACATCCTCCAACAAAGGTGGGACAGAATCCATACCCGATAAGCCCCGAACCTGAAACCAAACCTGCATAGAAAACGGACACTCAAAAAACAAGTGAGGGTGAGAGTCAGGAACCGTTTCACAAAGCGGGCAGCTAATAAGGCTCAAATCAACATCAGGCCCAACATCAGATTCCCGCAGTCTATCCTGAGTCTTCAACTTCTGTCGAATAACAAGCCACAAATGAATAGCATGACGGGGAATACAATGAGAGAACCATGGAATGTGAAACCACTCAACCACATCAGCCCTTGTACGAAGAGACTCCCAAGCATACGCAACTGAAAACCGCCTATGATTACCATCCAGATCACGCCACACTAAGGTGTCATTTGCATCATGAAGAAAAGGGACCGGGAGAGTAAATAATGTCGGGTATTTTGGCAACCAATCAGCAGGCCATTTCCAATTCCCATTCTCAATCACATCATAAACCGAGTCCTTTAAGTTTAGACCAGCCCGAACAATTTCTCGCGGAGTGATCATATCACGTAAGGGACTCAAGTCACTCCACATGTCAAACCAAATAGATGTATTCTTACCATTATTGATGTTATACCATATGAACGGACGTACCTTGGGTCTTAATGCAAGAAGCTTACGCCAACCCCAACTAGCATCACCCAAGCAAGGAACATCCCAAAAACTTCTACCTCGTAGCTTATATGAATGAATCCATTTAACCCATAAAGACTCTTTGTGTGTCAATATACTCCAAATATGCGTAGTCATAAGGGCAATATTAAAATCAGCCAATCGACGGATACCAAGGCCACCTTCTTTTAGAGGCTTGCAAACAGATTCCCAAGCAACTTTTGCCTTACCCCTTTTCATTTCACCTTGGCACCATAAGAAACCCCTCATAAGCTGCTCTAAATCATGAATTATACGGGTAGGAAGAATAAAAACAGAAGCCCAATATAAATGCATCGACGACAATACCGAACTGACCAATTGAGCCTACCCGCTAGCGATAAAAACTTATTGCGCCAATCATTCACACGACTCTCCAGTTTTTCCACGAGCACCTTATAGTCCCTATATAACAATCGAGACGAAATAAGAGGGACACCAAGGTACCTAACCGGAAGAGAACCTTCTGCAAATGGCATAGACTGGAGAATAGTAGCTTTCAAAGCATTGGGAACATTACAAAAGAAAGCTATACTTTTGGGAATACTCGGGACAAGACCCGACACAGTCTTAAAGTCCTCCAAAGCTTGCATAATCACATTAACCGAATCAGGATGGCCTCTAGAGAACAAGAATAGATCATCTGCAAAACATAGGTTAATAATTCTTTGCTGATCACATAGGTGATGAAACTGGAAATCTGCCGAATTAGAAACCTTTTTCTGCAAAATAAGGGTTAGAACCTCCATAACCAACGTAAACAAGTATGGAGATAACGGGTCTCCTTGCCGGAGACCTCGTTTACCTTGAAACCAACCATGAAGATCTCCATTAACACATATAGAGTATGAGGTAGAAGAGACACACACCATAATCCATTCGACCATTTTGTGATGAAAACCAAAACCAACCAGAATGGACCTAAGAAACGCCCAATCAACCGTATCATAAGCCTTCTGAATATCCACTTTAAAAGCACATCTAGGTGGACCTATCCTTCTATGATAATTAAGCTCTTGGGTAAGTAAAATATTATCGGAGATACGACGCCCAGGAACAAACGCTGATTGATTAATGCTAACCAAAGACCCAAGACCCTCTTTAAGGCGATTAGCAATAATTTTACTAATGCATTTATATAAAACATTGCAACAAGAAATGGGCCTATAATCATTAATCTTATAAGGGGTAGGCACTTTAGGAATCAAGGATATAATGGTGTGATTAATTTCCTTCAAAAGCTTACCATTAGTAAAGAAGTCCCGAATAGCGTGCGTCACATCAGCACCCACTACATCCCAAGCTTTCTTTAAAAAAGCCGCAGTATACCCATCCGGCCTGGGAGCTTTGTCATCCCCCATTGAAAATAACGCTTCTTTGATTTCTGAATTGGTAACATCACGAACCATAGAATCAGCCATATCATGATTAAGAACATTAGAGAATAAATCGTGATCCTCAAGGGGGCTACAATCCCCTTCTATACCAAGAAACTGCTCATAGTGAGAAACAAAAGCCCCTGCAACCGCATTACCTTCATGCACAATATTAGCCGAATCCTGAACCACCTCAATCCGATTACGGGCACATTTACTCTTAACAATATTATGAAAGTAAGACGTATTAGAATCACCTGCATGAAGCCATTGGACCTTGGATTTCTGCATAAGAAACCGTTCTTCATCAAGGGTAGCCTCCTTAAACGCTAGAAGATAATGAGCATGTTCCTCCCGAAGGGCTGAATTGAAAGGATCTTTGTCAATAGCTTTTT
>LBNU01032553.1:84875-106720 GCA_014162995.1 Artemisia annua
GTGGATGTTCACTTGTACAGGTCCATGATTGGGTCATTGATGTATCTTACAGCTTCAAGGCCAGACATTATGTTTGCTGTATGTGCTTGTGCAAGATATCAGGTTACTCCAAAAGAGTCTCATCTTCATGCAGTAAAGAGAATTTTTAGGTACTTAAGGCAACAACCCAAATTGGGGCTTTGGTATCCTAAAGATTCACCATTTGAGTTGGAAGCATATTCAGACAGTGATTATGCTGGAGCTAGCTTTGATAGAAAATCCACAACAGGAGGTTGTCAGTTTTTGGGAAAAAGATTGGTGTCATGGCAATGCAAGAAACAAACTGTGGTGGCAAATTCTTCAACAGAAGCAGAGTATGTTGCTGCTTCAAGCTGCTGTGGTCAAGTACTCTGGATGCAAAACCAATTGCTGGACTATGGGTACAATTTTATGAACACCAAAATTTACATTGACAATAGCAGTACATTGTGCATTATCAAAAATACTGTTTTTCACTCTAGAACTAAACATATTGAGATAAGACATCATTTTATCAGAGATTGCTATGAAAAGAAATTAATACAAGTTGTTAAAATTCATACTGATCTAAATGTTGCTGATCTACTTACTAAACATTTTGATGTGGGTAGATTTCAGTTTTTAGTTGCAACTATTGGTATGAAAAATCTCTGAAAAACTTGTCTCTTTATGTCTTGTTAAAGTTTTGTACAAGTATTTTGCACTGCTATTGGTCTTAATAAGTTGTTTCTATTGCTGGTTAAACTCTGCTGCTCATACTCTACTGCTAGAGTATAACTAAGCAGCATAGTGCTCTGTTTGTGTTTGTGTGTTGGACTAATCTTTTGCAGGGTCAGGTAAAGTGATTATGGTGTTCTTTAGAGCTATTCAAAGATTGCAACCAAGTTAATAAGAACAGTGCATTTTCATTCAAAAGATTATTACAAAGATGATATCCAACATCATTGATAACAAAACACAACTGACACCTAACACCTAACCCTAACAGCTACTACATGGGGCGTTTTCCTTTTGCCCTGGACTCTCTCTTGTCTTGTTCTTGTGCAACCCTGGTGAAAGCTCTACTCAAGTCTTGAGCATCTGGCATTGTCCTGTTCCTGCCCATGGATTCTGTTGCAATACTCCATACCCTTGGACAGGCTAGACCTATCACAACCTCCCTAGGTCTTGAAGATCCCTCTGCTTGTGGAGCTTGTGACTGAGGAGTAGGGTTTGCTGCTGGTGGAGCTTTTGTTGCTGGTGATGTTGGTGCTTGAGTTGCAGTGTCTGGTGTTGGAGGCCTGGTGTCTTCCCATGAAGGCTCTGACTGCAACTTTGTTAAATGAGCACTTAAAGCTTTCAATAAAGCTTTAGGCATGTATTCTTCTGCTGGGTAATACATTGGTGGTGGTTGTGATGATTGACCAACTGGTGGTGGATGTGGTGCTGGTGGTGGATTAGATGCTTGTGGAGGCTTATAATCCCTATGCCAAGGGAGATACTTAGCATTGATGTCTCTATTGACTCTCCTGGCTTGTTCTTTGGTTCTACACCCACGCCTTGGTGGTCGATATGGTGGCAAGTAAGGGGGTGGTGGCATCCTATTTTCAGTGGATTCAGAATCACTTGATGAATCTGATGAGATGTTAATATATTCTTGATTATTTGCCATGGATGTTGGTGTTTGGATGATCGATTTTGTGGTGGAATAAAGTTGTTGCTTAGGGTATTTGATTTGGTTTATGAATAGAAGTGATCGGCTTTTCTATTTATAATGGATCAAATTAGGGAAAAAGTTAATGCGTAGTTGGTAAGTCTCATTAACTAAGACGACTTTATGGAAGGCTTGATTTCAGTTTAAGTCAACTCTGCTGCTGTTTTTGATCAACTCTGCTGCTGATTTGGTCAACTCTACTGCTAAGGGTGCTGCTAGCTTTTAAGCTCTACTGTTTGGCTTACTGGATCCAAGTTTTACATTTTCTGGTTGATTAGCATGATATGGATTCAAAGTGTTTTTCATCATGATGTTTTATTCATATTCTTTGGATGTTGCTATTACATGAAAGAAAAACAGGGACAAATACAAGGAAGATCTTGTTTATTCAAGTGCACAAGTGTTACAAAAGATAGTTCTAAAAACAAGACAAGACAAGATTTAACACTAGATCTACTATTCTTCCTTGTTATCTTCATCAGAATCATCCATACATGCTGCTGGTTTCCAAGATGTCTCTGTTGGTTCTGTTGGTGTTGAAGGGGCTTCATCTGGTGATGGTGGCCTATCTTCATCCGAATCAGTGAACAAGAATGGTGAGACTAACTCTCTCTCAGGGGGTTGCATTGGGACCCAAGGATTGGGGTCTTCAGAAGATTCAGGGGTCATAGTTTGGTTTAGATTTGAACTTGAGGCTTCATCATCATTGTTGCCTTTGTTCTTGGGTTTCTTGGGCACTAGACTAGGCTCTGTATCTTCAGTGGATTTGCTGAGTGACTCATTTGGTGAATTGGGAGTTGCATCATCAATTGGGCGTTTTGAACTCATGGTGTTAAATTTGGAAGGGATTTGGGTTAATATGAGAAAGTCAATTGGGTTTGATCTCCTTTTATTGAGGATCACTTAGTTATTAATGAAATTTAATGAGTGGTTGGTAACTGGCATTCATTTTTGGTAACTGCCCATTAAATAAGGGATTTGGTGTGATACTTGACTTTTTGACCAAGTGAAGTCAAACTACTGCTTGGTTATATTGGAAGTAGTCAACTCTACTGCTAACTCTGCTGCTGGGTGTCTGCTGCTAAAGTCAAAGTCAAGGGACGGTTATGTAACTTCTGTTTTGCAGTTTATAACCTAATTGGATCACTTTTTCTCATCACACGTTCCACGAATTGCAGTTTTCAAACACAGTTGCTCTCTCCCAACATTCAACTTTCAAAAACCCAATACAAACCCTAACATCATGCTTACTAATCGAACATGGCCTACAAGTCACAATGTTGTGGCTGAACTTGATCCAACTGTCCTTCCTGCTGTTTTCACGGATATGGCAAACTTCCTAAGTGCTACATCCATCAAGTTCGCTTTGACTGAGAATCCTACCATTTATATGTCTCATGTCAAACAATTTTGGGCTACTGCCAAGTTGAAGACTTACAAAGGGGAAAGATACATTCAGGCTATTGTTGATGAACAAAAAGTGTTGGTCTCTGAGGACAACATTAGGACTGTGTTGATGCTTGATGATGAAGGAGGTTCCAAAGGTCTTACCAAAGAGGAACTATTTGAAGGCTTGGAGGCTTTGGGATATGTACGGAAGGGTACTGGTACAAAGTTTCAAAAAGGTTCTTTTTCTCCTAAATGGAAATTTTTGGCACATACCTTATTGCACTGTTTTAGTCCTAAAACAACTGGGTGGAATGAGGTGAATGCAAACATAGCATCTGCTATGATCTGCTTAAGCAAAGGGGACCCTTTTAATTTTTCTAAAATGATTTTTGAAGGGTTTGTGTCAAATATAAATGGAAAAACTTTTACCTATCCTAGGTTTGTTCAAATGCTAATAAATGATGATATTGAAATCACTAGAACCCACAAATCTGTTTTTGAATGTAAAAAGCTGGGTTCAGTGTCTTTTACCTTTTTAGCAAAAGAAAACCTTGATTTTACTGGCCAGGATGTGCCTCTTACTCCTTACATGTTGGAGTTAATTGCAAATGCTCAGGGTGAAGGATCAGGCACACAAACTGACTCCCAACACACACCCACTTTTGATGAACAACATGTTTCACCACATATATCCCCACAAAAGACCTATACCCGTAGGAAAGCCTCAAAGAACACTGAGTTACCCCAGACCAGTGTTAGGATGGATTTTGTAGCAGATGGGGCTGTCACAGGTGATGTAGGTGACAAGTTGGTGAGGGCTAACACTACTGCTACTAGCTTAGCAGCAGCGCAGGATAGTGTTAACATAAGTAAGACCCAATCCAAGGAAACATCTAATGTGAATGATACTCATGAGTCAAACACAGGTGATGGATTCCCTAGCCAACTGGAAAACATAGGGAGCTCAGTTGATCAAACTAGGTTTGATACTGGGTTAATGTCCCAAGATTCACCTCTCAGGGAAGGTCACACATCCCGAAGTGAGGAGGACAGGATTGAAACTGTTGAATTGATGGCTAACCCCAATGTACAAAATGTCAATGTCAATGATTCACCTCTCGGACCAGGTAATACAGGTCGAAGTGATGAGACTAGTATGCAACAAATAAATGAATTGAGGAATACTTGTACCAACTTGGAAACTAAGTGTCACAACTTGGAATTCAAGGTTACTGCTCTTGAGACTCTCACAGCTGCACAAGGGAACTTGATCCACACTTTGAAGCAACAAATGGAGGATTTGCAGAAACAATTTCTCTTCTACCAACACTGTTGCTACTTTGGGAGAGGATGCTTCCAAACAGGGGAGGAATAGCACAGTTTCAGGGGAGGAAATTGGGGGAATCAAAATTGTTGTTGCTCAAGTTGTTGGTGATAATGGTTTGGTAAGTAACTCTGCTGCTTTAAAGACTGCTGCTATGGAAATTGACAATACTGCTGACAATACTGCTGACACTACTGCTGTGAAAGAGTCTGCTGCTATTGTTTTGGAGCCTAGTCTTGATGCAGGGATTATTGAGGGTACTGTTTTGGCTTCAGGGGAGGCTAAAGGAGCTGATGATAGTGGTGATAATGTTAATAGTTATGTGGTAGTGGATAAGAATGATCATGAAGCAGTTTTGGATAAGGCTATACAAGTTAAAGACTCTACTGCTCAAGAGTCTACTGCTGGTGAGAACTCTACTGTTGGATCAGGATCAGGTGATAACTCTGTTGCTGAGACTTTGTTAATGCTTCAAGAGAAATTCCCAATTGAACTTACATCTCAACCACTTCAAACTGAACCAGTAACCATTGCACCATCTCAACCAATATCTCTATCCCAACCAATTCATGTATCCAAATTGCCCACAAAAGGTGTATCAATTAGAGAACCCACACCAATAATTCCAAAGGTAAAACCTGTTATTTCCAGTACTGATAAAGGAAAACAGAAGATTGTTGAAGAAGATGTCTCTGATTCAAGTGATGATGAAGAAGAGTACAAGAAATTACCTCAGGAGTTTTGGCCTAAGGATAAATTGATTGATGCTGATAGAGCTTTAGCTATGGAGCTTGCTATGGGTGATTCAGATGAAGCTGGTGTAGATGAACAGGCTAGATTGTTAGCTGAACATGAGGTACTTGAGGCTTTGAAGTCTAGGAGAAGTGGGCAGGGTGAATCAAAGACTACAAGTGATGAATTTGACTATGTGCTTACACCAGATGAAGTTGAGTATTTGATTAAAAAGAATCCTGAGATGCATATGAAAGCTATTGAATTGACTGCAGATGTTACTTTAAGTCCTGAGCAAAAGACTACACAATTGCATGAGTTCATTAAGAAGATCATTGTTGAAGCTTCTGAGCTTATGGTTGGTAATTATCAAGGTAAGCAAAAGAAGAGGAAAAGAAAGAATACAAAAGCACAACTCATTAAACAAATGAAACTTTACTTGTTTGCTCAGTGTGGATGGAAAATGCATCAATTCAAAGGGATGGCACATGATGCTATTAGACTGCATTATTATTCTGGGTACAAAATGAATAAAATGTTTATCCCAATGGGTTCTAAGGAAGAGGAAAATTGGAAAAAGAGTCATGATGAGCACATGGCTGCTTGTAGAGAAAGAGCTAAGAAATCAAAGATGGAAGGATCTAACTCTGCTGGATTGACTGAACAGGTAGATGAACTACATCAAAAGGTTGCTGATGACAGGTTTTTGATTGAACAAGATGATGTGTTTATTGAACCAGCCCAAGCTAGACAACAAATTGTAGATTGGGAAGTAGCTGAAGATGAATTTAGTGCAGCTTGGAAGATAGTCAGAGTTGGAGGTGAAGTGGAAATGTACAGAGATTTTGAAGATCTTGTTAGGTCTTGTGATAGATCTGATCTGCATACTCTATGGAGTTTGGTAAAGTCTAAGAATGCTCATGCAGATTCAAAGAATGTGAAGGCCATGGAGTTATGGGTATGTTTTCAAAGAATGTATAATCCAGATCCTAGTGACAGACATTGGAGATTTGAAGCAGAAAGCATGACTACAATATGGAAACATTATAACTCATGTGATGTACATCATGTATCTACTCAAGATGGAGCTGATGTCTTTATGTTTGTTGATAAAGATTATCCTTTGAAGACTGGAGTTCTAAAAGCCATGATTGAAGCTAAGCTTAGATGTTCAGAAGTGACCCCTGATCTTCAAAGTTTGGTTAAAAGAATTGAGCACCAAAGTACTAGAGAGGTAGGAAGAAGATAGAGTGTTTGAAACCATCCTCTTGGTGTTTATTCGAGCTTATAAGAAACTTACATATTTTCAGGGAAAATATCAAGTTTAGGGGAGGATTGTTGGGTTTTAAGTTAACTCTACTTCTGTGTATACTCTATTGCTGGTCAGACAACTCTACTGCTAGTGTAAAGTCTCTACTGCCAGACATGACTACTGCTGAGACTCTACTGCTGGAAGTATACTGCCATGATAACTCTGCTGCTTGGTGATAAGATTATGTACGCGGCTTTGTATTTATAGTAAAGATGTTTTGTAATATTCTATTATTTTAGAATATCTTTGTCTTGTATAGGAAGTTGATGTAAGGCCGTAGGGTCCCTTGGTGTATAAAAGGAGATCCTAGGGTTTGTCTAGAGTACGTATTATTCTAGTATTCATACACTTCAAGGTTGTAAAACCCTAGCACTATTCAGAGTGCTCGTATTACTTATATTGAAGTGTTTAAGGTGTGAATTACCTGTGTTCGCGTTCTTCTTAAGTTAATTACTATATTCCGCATAGTGATTAAGGTTACATATAAGTCAGCTTCTATACATTATTGTCTTGGTTTATCTAAGATAGTAATACTAGATCAACTGCTCAACTGGGATCAACATACCCCACTCCTGATAATTGTGCATGCATCACAATTATCACACACACACACACACACAACATTTACCTAGATGGGTGTAACAACGTAGCCCAGGGAACTTGTATTCACTAACACTTAAACCTATGATTCTCATTCAACACCTAGTGTTGACTTTTTAAGCATGTATCCTAGGTAAATCATTATGGAGACATGGCAGGATGAGGCACTGAACTCGGAGGACTTTCAATCTTGTTATCATTCTCACACTATTTCACACTTAGATTCACGGGACCTCACCTTAATAAAACTCTGATATTTTAATGAATGATAACATATTTATAAAAACCGTCTCTTTTCGAGTCGTTTTCTATTACTGTAACTGTGATTCCATGAACTAATACCCCAACTCTAAATCCGCTGCGAAACGTGAAAATGGGGGTGTTACAGTTGCGCAAGTGAAGACCTATGGACATGTTTAGTCATTGTGAAGCATGTGCTTGTGCACCTGTAGAAACTCCTGTTACAAAATAATTAAGCATTAGTCGAGAATAACAGCAAATAGGTGCCTATTTTGTATCACAACCTATATATACACACTGTTGTACCAGTTAGCATATGTTCGACGTGTATTCATCCAAAAGCTTTGAAGGAAGTCTTGTGTGCATCACATATAACATACAACACATATCCTTTGATGTCCTCCATAACTTGCTATTGTGTTTTTAACTGACGTTCAAGCATGTGAATGATTGTCGGTCTGACCTGAAACACATGTTTTTTGGGTTGAGTAAATAGGTAGTGAAAACATGACAAATGAAGCGGATCCGAATTCAGTGCAGGGAGTTGTACCTGATGTGGACGCAACAAATTGAGAAGATGGCGCAAGTTCTTAAGTGTAGGAGAAATGTCTTCCACTCTCCTTGCATATTGTGATAGCCACTCTATTAATACATCAGCTAGCTCTAAATATATCCAGCTAATCAAAACTTGGAAAATCTAGAATCTAAACTGATACTTTTTTGTCATTGTAAGCCCAAATGAGTATATGCTACATAAGATGTTGGTCTAAAATGTAAAGTTGCAAAATGCATGAGTTCAGCAAGAATCAGATGGGTGAATTTTTTGAGTCATAATCGACTTTTAACACATTTAAGTATTTCCATTTTTCGCTAAAACATTTATGATTACACAAAGTTAAATCGATGCTTGTTTTAATGTACAAGACTTCAACTTACCCATTTACAAAACGAAATCAAATGACTTATAACGTACCAGTCATGTCAATAGTTACACACTTTGTATACTCCCATTGTTGGCAAAAATTCAATCTTCCTCATTCCCTAACCATCTCTATAGCCTGCAAATATTCAATGTTTCAGCACCACAAAAATATGACTTGAAAGCCTCATGAAAATTGTATGTAGAAGGTCTTGATACGTATCGATGAACAAAAAATGCACTTAAAATAGATTACCAATCATGCGTGTGAGTAAAATAATAAATGTTTCATCTGAACAATTCCATACAGCCGAAACCTTCTACACAATACTAACTTTTTTCGTCAGAATTTTTATGACTTGCTTGATCCAGAATCCACTTTAACAAAAACGTAATTGCTTTATTTGTATATCGGTTACCTCTAGAAAATATGAAGTCACTACGTCGGTCTGTTGCTTGTCCAGGTCTAAAAAGAGTTTTTCAAGAATCTGAATTTTCATAAAAAAAAAATTCCAGCAATTAATAAGCAGTTTCATCAAAGCAAATAGCACATCCATAGTCATTTTTTTCACATTGTAACATCTTCAGCGAAGTAGTTGGCTTACAAATCGCAGTTTTAGCAAAACAAAGAATACAACCATTTAGCTCATACTGAAAAGTATAACCAACAATATTACACATACCAACTTTTTATAAGTGATCAATATGGTACTTGTATACTGAAGAACATAGTGGCGAAAAATAGACGGTCGTCCATCACTGCATATGAAATCACTACTATTCCCACACAAACCGCATGTATAATCATTAGAATCGTTACCTTCTCAAGGCACATGAAAAAATGATTTAAAAAATAAAAATGTGATCCATCATCCATGTTTATCTGATGATCTGATACAAAAATTGTTTTCCATTTTCAATAAGTGATTACGTACAACTTATTAAAATAATATCAGGAATGGACCACCTTTTATAATTTCAAAAGAGTTATTACCTTTAGCTTCTTGTCTGTTGGTTTCTCATCTTCTTTCTTGTTTTTTTATTCTTTTGTTGCTGCCTTTTTCAGCGAGCTTCTTATTCCTTTCTATAGCCTGTTTCACCTTTGCAAACATGGTGTGCATTTGTGGCATTCCAATTAACGATGAACTTACCACGAACACTTTCAGCGGTCGCGTACGTAACTCCTTGATCCTTCATTTCACGTTAGAATGCCTACAAAATGCAGATAGTTAGGACATATAAAAGAGATTTATTACTTTGAGATTCATGTTCTCTTTTTCGTCCGGCAATCAAACACGCTACATTAAAAGTTTTTTTTTTTAATTTTCATTATGACATCATTCCACCCGTAAAACACATTCTGATCCAATATTCAATTAACATTCAACTTGACAACCATAAAATAACAATTAGTTACGATTGTATCGGCATTAAGATAAACGAAAAAATCATTACTCTACTATTAACTGGTTATTATTTGAATGTACAAATCCTAAAACTATATTACTTTCTGGTTAGCTCATTTTTAAATGCAACCGGATTAATAGGACACCGTTTATGAAACTGGTCCAACACCCAATAAATAGCAAACCAAATTTCAAAAATAACAGAAGTGACCCATAATATGTAAGAACTTTAAACCAATTTGTACAATCACTTCTCATGAAAAGTTACAATTAAGAATATACATATAAATCCCGCATACTTACTATGGTTTTCGTACATTTGTTGGTCTGTAGGAACTTGAACTTCTTTAGGAACCTTAGTTACAACCTTCTTTTTCTTGTCTTTTTATCCTTCCAACTATCAATTTGGTTCTTCCAGATTGGGTTCCCACTAAATGGCATCTCCTGAAAAATTGTAACACCCCGACCCGACCTGGGTCCGAAGCGTTACATTATAGTGACATATCAAAGCATACAAAGCATACAACGCAAGCGGAAGACTTATAAACATAAAGTTACAAAGGAAATCCTAAAGGATACAAAAGAAATACTAACTCTATACAAAAATGAGAATACAAAGCTAAATGAAATCTAATATAATCCAAGTCCAAGTCTAATCCAGAAGTAATGGGCTTCTAATCATCGGGCAGTCCACTAACGCTCCTATGCACTCTTCACCCAAACCCAGCTTCCAACCTAAAACCTGCCACAGGAAAAGAAATGCGGCTGAGCTTAAAAAGCCCAGTGAATAGATATATAACAAAATAAACGGATAAACGAAACGTATAAAAGTATAAGAAAAAGGAAATCATAAGTTTCTGCTGAAAGGAATATCATTTGTCAAATGCATAAGAGATTAACATACAACTGAACGAATATCATAAGTCAAAGGGAAACGAAGTATCAAAGATATATCACATAAGCATAATCATAAGGGAAAGGTAATGAGTACGTATCAACAAAGGCATGTCTACCGGAGTCACTCGAATAGACAAAAAGAAACAAGGAAAGCCATGAGCCGACCTACCAGAGTCACTCGAATAGGTCTCATACATACATACATACGTAATCCATAATCACATATCAAAGGATATGGAGAGGGGAGACCTCTCGGTACCACATGGAGTAGCTAGCTCCCAAACGTGAAGGAGTATAGAGCACATATCCAGTTCACCATACATATAACCATATCATAACCATAGATAAACATAAGTGCTAGGATGCATCCATACGCCCCCCATACATACATACATACATAAACATACATGCACCATGCTCGCAGGTATACACATATCATAAATGCCCAGGATATCTCATAATGATAATCATATCATACAAAGTGGGACGCTGTGGATCAATCACACCTCCACAGAAAGTGTCATGCCATCGGTGCCTCGATGACACGGTCGTGGTACCTCCATGACTAGTTAGAAAACTCGGGCATAAGAAGCATACATACATACATACATATAATCATAGCAGCATATCTGAATCATAGCATAGCATAATCATAATCAGAGGAGTATCAAATGAATGTGAATCATACATCAAAGGGATCATATCAAGGATCATAACAAAGGAATCATAACGAATAAATCAAACATAAGGGAACATAGCAATGGCTTGGGGAATCTTATAACGAATCAAAGATCAAGATTAAGTCATGAGAATGAAAGCACCCTTACTGAGAAAGGGTAGAATATATGTACCTTAAACCGCCAATGAAACATAGCATAAGAATAGGAAGTCACTCCTTCTTCAGCGACTCTACATGAATTAATGATCGGCTTATTATTAACTTGTTTTATATCAGATTACTCATTTTAGTCGGTTTTTCATTTTTAGCAACTTTCTATTTTTAGTAACCTGTCAAAATAGTAACTTTCCATTTTAAGTAAGTTTCCCGATTTTGTAAACTTTTTCGTTTTAGCATGATTAGTCATTAATAATAATAATTTACAATTTATTAAGTTAAACATTCAAATTAACCATTATTGTAGATTAAAGTCTCATTATGCCAATTTATAATAGTTTACGGTCGGAAGTGTAATTATTACAAGTTATAGGGTCTAAATATAAATTATCAAAAATTAAATATTAAAATGTCAAATAAAATTATTCAAAAGTTTATACTATAATTATATATCAAATGATAATTTTAGACCCCGTCGTTTTATAATATATATAACAGTATTCTCATCATTAATTTAGACCGCGATGACCCAAAATATTATTATCACGCTTAGAAACATATACGCCCCATGTTCATTTATTTATGTTTCGAATCAAAATGTTAACCCGAGAATACATGCATGAAGTCTCTTTTCATTATTTAGGTCGAATATGATCATACCGACACATGTTTCGCATCAGGTTTTATGATGCGTGAATGCGTCTACGCAAAAGGTTTTACTTCTCAAGGGATCTTGAGAAGCTTGCAATCCCCACCAGGCAGTGTACCTTACCGATTTAGTATAGTGTAGTGGCAAGTAACGGGGGATTGATCGTTCTACTTGGGGAATAATGTTCGTTAGGATTGAAATGGACTAAACTAGGTCTAGAGGTGAGGGATGATTCTTTTTGTATTTTTATGTTTTAAGGAAAGTAAGTAAAAATCTTGGGTATTTGAAGAGTGGGCGGAATTAGTTGCTAGTCAACTAACCCAAAAGCTACTAATGTAATAGAAATAAAATAACAAGAAAATAAAATGAGAGACTTATAATATGGAGACAAAAGTGTTTACTTAGGTTTCCTTACTCCCTAGTTATCTTTTATTGATTGATAGGTTTGCTACAATTGCGTGGATGCCGGGTTTTAGTCTTTTATTAACATTCGTGGGGGCGTGTACAATCTTCCCTAACTCTATAAGCTCTTATCTCCTCCTAAAACGACGTGTAAAGCGCCCATATCATAGGGATTATAAACAGTGGCTTATGCATTAAGTTTAACCAATTAGCCGTAGTACACATCTGACTCATGTTTCTTAAGATGTTCAAGCATGTTACCATTTGGAGTATTGCCAGTTTTCTTAAGCCTAACATCGATAAACATCCATCCACAACAATTAATAGCAAATCAACCAATAAATAATCAATAACTAGGTTTCATTAGACCTAAGCAAACACAAACAAACGTAGCCTAGCATGTTAAAGGAAAGAAAAGCATACGATATAATCAAACAACACATAGACATATTGAATGATTAAAGGATAACTTATCTTCAATTTATCATGGAAGAAAAGATGGTTTGAAACCTCAAAATAGCTACAAAAGTCGACTAGGGTTCGTACCCTAAGTTCCTACCAAAAGTCCTCTCTTAATGAATGACAAAACGAAAAATATATATAGATTTTACAATCTTACAACGTCACCCTTTGGGTCGTGACGCCGTCACCTCGCCGTGATTAGGGTTTCTTGATTGCCTAGATCCACTTCTGACGCCGTCTGGTTGGAATTGGTTCTAGGGCGTGTTGGATCGATATACTATGACAAAACTAACTATGTAGCTTGTAAGGGTTTAGTAACCTTGAATAACTCCAAACTACTAACAATGAAACACTGATATAACTCTGTTAAGTATGCGGAATCTACTTCAACAAAGCTAAGAAGAATAACCAAACTTTAACGATTATATTAAAACCAAACTTTGAACCTGCTTAATGTACAGATTCACTAACAACCCTAATCGCTAAATAACTTTAATATCGTACTTGCATGTGTGTATCTCTAATGCCAACCTAGGGGTCCTTTTATAGGCATAAGGAAAACCCTAGTCGGTTTACAATTCTTGTACGACAAGTAAACTAATTCTAATCTAAGAATATTCTAGAATTACATAACAATCCTTAAACGATTTGCATATCAGTCCTTTACCATAACAGTTCTTTGATGAGCAGTACTTTGACTTTCTTCATACGCAGTACTTTGACTTTCTTCATAAGAGCAGTACTTTGATCTTCAGCAGTACTTTGACTTTATATCCCAACAATCCTCCCCTAACTTGAATTCTACTTGCTTGATTTCAAGTTCCTTTGTATCTTTAACTTCAACATCTTTGTCTTCAAGGAAAGATTGTATCTTTATCTTCTGTCTGACTTGTACTCACTGTGTTTGTACTAGCATCATCAAATTAGTCTATATCAGCAATCTTTATCAGTAAGCTTTTTCTTCACAGCAACTTAATCTTTTCAACTACTCAGCAACATATGGCAAAATGTACATCAGATCACAAAGTTTCATACTATTCTCATCACTTCCAAGTGTGTAAACTCCTGTGAGAGTTGAATCATTGAAAATAATGGATTTTGATGTCTCTTTACCAAAGCCATTAACTCTGGAGTAGCCAATGTTTGGGTTAAAAACCATGGTACATTGATAACCATATGATTTTTAGTAAATCATCAGCTATCAACGGATTTGTTTAGTCTTTACCAAGAGCCGTTTGCTTTTGGACTAGCTAGTTCTTTTAGTACAATCACTACCATGGTGAACTAATTACCATACAAATGGATTTTCCACAGCCTTTACCACAAGCCATCATCTTATGGGCTAGCCAACTCTTCACTATCACATATATGGTGAGCTGAAAACATACAATTTTTAGTAAATTGTCAACTAAGAACAGATTTGATAATCACATCAGAGCCGTACCCTCATGATGAGTCAAACTCTTTCTTGTTTTTTTTTTAAACATGGTGAGTTGAATACCATTTGTTGTGTAGTACAAGTACTAACACCATGTGTTCAAAACAATTTGTTGCTGCTATCTTGTGCTTCAAAAAGTGTTTTGCACATTACAAAAATTGCTATTTTTATTAAAGGACTTTTACTGGTTTTATGCTACAAGCAGTACTTTGATAAAGTACTGTTTGTCTAGCAGTACTTTGAGAAAAGTACTTATTATTCAAAATATTTATATAACAAAAATCATACCAGTAATCATGCATCATCTTCTGCTAAAGTTTTCCATTTGATGAACAACTCAATTACCATGAGTGCTGTTTCATTCTCTTGTTCAACTTCCATACCATGATCTAGCATTCTGATCATGAGATCTCTTGTAAGAGGATATCTCATTTCTGCTAGCATGTGAATCATGATACCATCTTCTAACTCCAATACATGCACTCCTGCTGATTCAAAGAATCTCCAACTTGTGATTTCCCAATCTTCTTGATTATTCCAGAGATCATCTTTGCTTGTTTCTTCAGTCTCCCAGATAGTTGTAAGATCACCCAGCAAGACTAAACCCACTCCTTTTTGTGGAATGTGTTCAAAATGAGCTTGTACTTGTTGGTATAGATGAAGTAAATCTTCTCTGTCTATCAAATGCAGTATGTCCCACAACAAGTTGAATGCTCTGAAACTTTCATCTTCTCTGTGAAAAACAAGATAATCTCCAACTTCTGATGATTCTATAACTTCTAATGCAGAAATCATAGACTTTGTATCAGCAACTTCTTTTGACTTAGGATGCTCAAAATCAACAACTCTTAAGTAGTTTCTCAATTCATCAACTGTGTCAGTTCTTAACAATTTGAGCTTCTTTGATAATTTAGCATCATGAGTTATTCTCTTTCTCTTCAACCTTCTTTTATCTGCTTGTTCTTTCATTACTTCCTCCAGCTTCTTTTCCCTTTTAGAATCCATAGGAACAAAACTATCCAGTTCTCTTTGAATTGACTCTTTAACAGCATCATTTAGATTTTTCATCTATGGATATCTCAGCTTCTGTAGACCTTTATATCCTCGACCCTTCAAATAACTCATCATAGCATTTCTTTCTTGAGCAATTGATTTTGGTCTTATTGGTTGAATAACTTGCTCTTTTTCTTTTTCTAACTCAGCATCCAACTCAACTTGTAACTTTCTAGCAGCTTCTTCATTTTTAGCTACTTCAATAGCTCTTAAGTCTGCTAAAGTAAGATTCTTCTTCTTTTTCTTTGATTCTACCAAGATTCCTTTTCCTTTATCCTTTGGATCTAACTCTTGAGTAGGTTGAACAGGTAAGACTTGAGGTTGTTCAACCCCAGGAATACTAATACCTCTTTGTGTTGACATGTTGAGCAACATATGAGCAATGGTCTCATCATTACTAGCACTATGTTCCTCTTGCTGAATTGGATTTGAAGTACCAACTTCTTCATGTATAACAGTTGAAGGACCAGCTTCTTCATCAAAATCCAGAGTTCTTGGTGTAATAAGATTTTGCCTAAAAGTACCTTGAGGAGCAGTATCTTGGCACCAGTAACTTGAGCATCAATAGCTTGAATATCAGCACTTTGAACACCAGTACTTTGAACACCAATACCTTGAGCATTAGTACCTTCAAGATTAATTTGCTGCTCAACTTTCTCAGCTTCTTCATTTGGATATTTATGAATTTCAGCATCTGAAACTTTATTCAAATTCTCATAAGGTTCAGCATCTTCATTCAAATTCTCATTATCCAAATTCCTCCCCAATGTAAATGAAGACTGCTTCTTGAGCTTCCTTTTCTTAGATTTAGGAACCTTCTCAGGATGCTGACCATGCTTCCTCTGTGATTTCACCCACAACCTGTGATGTTGAACTAGTGGCCAAACAAATCTCTTCAATCTTTTAAACTTATTATTCAACTTCAAGAGTTGTGCAGATTGATCATCATAGTCCTTCTTTAACCTTCTCACCCTAGTCAAGGCATAATTATTCAACACACCCTCAACCTCTCCCTCATCTTCTCCAGATGTTTGAAACCCATCTGTGAAAGTATAATCATTGGGAGATAGTGGTTGATTCACATCTTGCTCTGAGTCTTCTTGTGCAGTACCTTGCAATGAAGCAGTATGTTGAGAAGATTCATGAGCTGGTGATGGAGCAGTATGTTGAGAAACAGTTCCTTCCCTTGATTTTGAATGCTCAGTATGTTGAGAAGAGTCATGAGCTGGGGATGGAGTATTAGTTGAATCTGAATGCTCAGTATCATGATCTGAATCATCTTGTGCTGCATCTCTAACAGCGTGTGCTACTTCCAACATGTGAGCAGACAAAGGTGTATTTTTCCTAGAGAACTTGACACTCTTCGTAGCCATGAAGGTAAAAACCTTGTTAGGAAGTGCTATAGCAGGTAAAAAGCTTGGAGGCTTAGGAACATCCTCAAGTTGTTTGTTCAAAAACAATTGAACAAATCTAGGGTACATCAAGAATGGTGAACCATGTTTGATGTTGTTGTGCATACCATCAAGAATCATAAATGAGAAATTGAATGGTTGATTGGTAGCTAAACCCACTAATGCAGAAGATATGGTTTGACTAAACTGTTCCCATGCAGTACTTTTGGAACTTAAGAAATGAAGTAAAACATGAATAAGATACTTCCAATGAGGACTGAATAAGGGCTTCTGAAAAGTAAGTTTAGTGAGATCACCTTCATACCCTATGTCTCTGAGTGTATTCCATAGTACTTGTTTATCAAAACGAATAGTATCTTCTTCATCATGAAACATTAAATCCTCCCTTATTGTAGCCTCAGTGATCCTAATTGCCTTTCCAGCAACCTTAGCTTGAATGAAAGATACATCATCTTCTTCCCAACCAGATGTAGCATTAGCCCAAAATTGTTGAATCCATGGGCCAATAATATCAGGATTGACTAATAGAGCATAGTTAATTGAAGACCCAGTTAAGAAATCAATAATCGCATGAAAATTGATATTCGATGGCGTCTTGACCAAATTAGCAATCATATTATGCTTACTGCAGGTAGTACGATTAGCCATTGATTGGTTTGTAGAAGAATGTGTGCGTTGAAGGTATATTTGATGAGTGATGTGGTAAACGAAGTATGAATAGATGGTTAAGTATGAAGATGAGAGTAAAAATCAGGTAGAAGAGATTAGGGTAGCTATTTATGGGTAAGATTTAAAAATCAAAGCCCAATAAATGAGGATACCGTTATTTTTGGCAGTTATCCCTTCCTAAGCGAATGAATTGACTTTTTACCCCTTATTTTTGATTGTTGAACAGCATCCGACAAACACAACAGTACTTTCCACGTAAGCAGTACTCTTCAAAACAGTACTTTCCAAAGCAGTGCTTTGAATACCAATCAGTACTTTCCATCCTCCTTACCACAAATAGATACACCAAGACAAAAACATCAAAGAGCATTGTTTTGCCTCCCCTCAAACAATGCATAGGTACTAAAATTTTACCTTAACAAAACCAGTACTTTCAAAAATCCTTTAAGAAAGTATTCTAAACTAAACTAAGTCCTCCCCTCAAATGTAGCTTAATAGGTAATCATACCAATACTCACCACTAAATGGTTGAATCTTGAAACATCAAATCCCTTAGTGAGTAGATCAGCTACATTGTCATTTGTATGGACCTTGATAACATTAATGAGCCTGTGCTCATAATACTCACGAATAAAGTGATGCCTAATCTGAATATGCTTGGTCCTGGAATGATAAACAGGATTCTTCACAATGCAAATTGTACTCTCATTCTCAATGTGAATAGGAGTATTCTTGAAATTAAATCCATAATCCAAGAGTTGATTCTGCATCCACAGTACTTGTCCACAACAACTTGCAGCAGCAACATATTCTGCTTTAGTGGATGAGGTTGCTGCAATTTTTTGTTTCTTACATTGCCATGAGACTAATCTTCTTCCAAGATATTGGCATCCTCCAGTGGTTGATCTTCTATCATAATTATCTCCTGCATAATCACTGTCTGAAAAAGCTTCCAAGTGAAAAGGTGAATCCTTATGATACCGCAATCCTAACTTAGGTTGTTGCCTGAGATAACTAAAAATTCTCTTGACTGCATTCATATGAGAGACCTTAGGTGAGACTTGATATCTTGCACATAAACATACAACAAACATGATGCCAGGTCTAGATGCAGTTAAGTACATAAGACAACCAATCATTGATCTGTATAGTTTGACATCCACAGGTTCTCCATCTTCATCTTTTCCTAATGAGTTTGTAGCTTTAATGGGTGTGGTGACTGGCTTGATAGTACTGAAGTTAAACTTTTTAAGAATGTCTGTGACATACTTATCTTGGCTAATAAAGATTCCAATCTTTGATTGTTTAACTCGAAGCCCCAAAAAGAAAGTTAATTCACTCATAGAACTCATTTGAAACTCTTGTTGCATGAGCTGCTCAAATTCTTTCACCATAGACTGTTTTGTAGCTCCAAAAATAATATCATCCACATATACTTGAACAAGCATAATATCCTTCTTGTCTCTTTTAATAAACAAAGTCTTATCAATTGCGCCTCTCCTGTAACCATGTTGCAATAGAAAAGTGGAGAGTCTTTCATACCAAGCTCTAGGAGCTTGATGACGGCCATACAGAGCCTTGATAACTTTGTAGACTTTGTTTGGATGTGCAGGATCCTCAAAACCAGGAGGTTGTTTAACATAGACTTCCTCTGTAATTTTGCCATAAAGAAAGGCACTTTTGACATCCATTTGATAAACATGAAATCCCATATAAGAGGCAAAAGCAAGAAATAATCTTATTGCTACAATCCTTGCTACAGGAGCAAACACTTCATCATAGTCCACTCCTTCTTCTTGTCTATATCCTTGTGTAACCAATCTTGTTTTGTTCTTGATGACATTACCTCTTTCATCTATTTTAACTCTGAAAACCCATCTTGTACCAATTACTTTCTTTCCATCTGGTAAATCACATAATACCCAACATCTTGAAGTTTGAATTGAAGAAGTTCTTCTTGCATGGCTTCAACACAACTCTCTTTAGCTAATGCTTGAGATATTGTCTTGGGTTCTTCTTGAGAGATAAAGCAGGCAAACAGGCATGTTTGTTGATCTTTATGATTCATCCTGTTTTGTTTATAAACAAAGCTAAGTAAAGCATTATGTTGCTTAGAGAGGCCTTTAGCTTTTGTTCTTGTGAGCACTCCAGAAGTAGAAGGTCCAATGATTTGATCAGCAGGATGATCTTTATGAACTCTTAATGTAGGAGTTTTGAACTTCAAGATCATCACCCAAATTTGTAAAATCAGGTTCTTCATTGGAATTTGAGAAAATACCTTCATCTTCTAACTCATCATCAGTGTCTACTAACTCAGGCATGTTTGGATCATTCACATCATCAGTATTCAAATCATCAGTACTTTCAACTGGTTCAGCAGTACTTTTACCCTTTTTCTTTGCAGCTTCATAAGCTCTTCTTTGATCATCTTCATAGGATTTTGCTATTGTTTCTTGAAAAAGCATCCGATTAAGTTCATCTTGAATAGCTTGGTCTTCATCAGTTACTATGGAGGTTGGTTCAACAGTACTTTGTTCCTTTTCAATAGTAATGGGTTCTTCATCAGGAACATCATCAAGTCTAATATTGACTCCATGAACTTGATTTTCTTCTCTGACTGGTACATAGTTCATAGAAGGAGTCAAAATATCAACATCAAACATCCAATCAGGACCTTTACCTTTTTGATTTTCTTGATCTTCAAGAAAATCAACATGAAGACAATCTTGAACCTTCTTTGTAGCCCTGTTGTAAACTCTAAACCCTTTACTATTGGTACAATAACCCAATAATTATCCTTCATCTGACTTGCCATCAAATTTTCCCTGAGAATCAATAGTGTTTAGAATAGTCAGAGGACAGGCAAAAGGTTTCATAAAATGAATGTTTGGTTTCTTTCCCATAAGCAACTCATAAGGTGTCTTCATCTGAGGTTTAGTCACTAAAACTCTATTTAACACATAGCAAGTAGTACTTACAGCTTCAGCCCAAAATTGAATATGTAATAAAGAATCTGCAAGCATTGTTCTTGCTGCTTCTATCAATGTTCTATTCTTCCTTTCGTCAACACCATTTTGCTATGGAGTTCTAGCAATGCTAAACTCCCTTTTGATTCCTTTCTTGGCACAAAATTCATCCATAAGCTTGTTTTTGAATTCAGTCCCATTATCACATCTAATGCCTCTAACTTTGAGTCTCAATTGATTTTCAAGGGCTATTATAAGATCATGAATAGCATCAATGGTTTCATCTTTAAATCCCAAGAAAAAGACCCAACTAAATCTGCTGCAATCATCTATTACAACTAAGCAGTATTTCTTCTTGTTTAAGCTTGCAACAGAAACAGGTCCAAACAGATCCATGTGCAGCAACTCCAATGGTTCTCTAATTGTTCTCTCCTCAAGCTTTTTGCATGAAGCTTTGTGTTGTTTACCCTTCTTGCAAGCCAAACATGAATGATCATTCTTGTATGTTTTAGAAGGTAAACCTCTAACTAAATTGCCTTTAACCAACTTGTTGATATTCTTGAAATTCACATGACCTAATCTTCTATGCCATAGATGTGATTCTTCAAGTGTTGCCCTTGCTACTAAACAAGTTGCTCTTCCAGTAGAATTGATGTTCTTCAAATCTAAACTGTACACATCATTGGTTCTTGGTATTCTCAGGGTTACCAAGTGAACTTGAAGTCAGGAGAGAGAATAAGACATTCTGTGTCAGTGAATAACACAGGGTACTTCTTGTCACAAATCTGAGAAACTGACAAGAGGTTGAACTTAAGCTCCTTCACATATCTAACATTCTCAAAATCAATACATCCTGTCTTGATAGTTCCTTTGCCAGTAATTCTTCCTCCATCAGGATCATTCCCAAAAGCAACTCTTCCTCCAAAATAAGCCTTAAAATCTGACAGAATCTCCTTGTCTCCTGTCATGCTACCAGAGCAACCACTATCAATAATAATATGATCTTTAAGCTCCTCCTCTGGGTTGCCCTACATAAAAGATGAAAAGGGTTAGTTTCTTTTAGGAACCAAAGCCATTACTGACTTGTGTTCCCCTTGTAGAGTGACATACTCAAATTCTTTGAGTATGTAATCTCCACTGTTTTTGAAAATATGATCAATTATTTTCTTTTGTTCCCCTTGTGTTTGATTGTCATCAAAACTCTCCTTTTCACCCTTATTTGCTGAAAGTACTATTTGTCCCCCATCAGTACTTTCTTTCTTAACCCAATTAGTTTTAACACTGTGTTTTGAGTTCTTTGATCTAGGTACTCTATTTGAGGTGTAAGGCCTTCTAGATTGATAGTAATTGGATCTCCTTGGTCTTACATTCGAAAAAGTCCTATTGGGTGAAAACCTAGCGGTACTTTGAGAGGGTACTGCTTGAGAAC
>LBNU01032553.1:106744-127555 GCA_014162995.1 Artemisia annua
TTCTTAACCCAATTAGTTTTAACACTGTGTTTTGAGTTCTTTGATCTAGGTACTCTATTTGAGGTGTAAGGCCTTCTAGATTGATAGTAATTGGATCTCCTTGGTCTTACATTCGAAAAAGTCCTATTGGGTGAAAACCTAGCGGTACTTTGAGAGGGTACTGCTTGAGAACTATTTGTCTTACCAGTACTTTGAAAAGTATTTTTTGAGGGTACTGGTGATTTGGAAAAAGGTCTTTTCTGGTGAGGGTACCTATGGTCTTTTGAGAAATTACTATGGTAAATCCTATTTGAATGATTCCAAACTGGTTTATGCTCCTTTGGCTTATGGTTGGTAGATGTGGTCTTTGGAAATTGACTTAAATATTCTGAGTGAAAGTCACAGTTCTTAATCAAATGATCAGGACTACAACAAACAAAACATAATTTTTGACCCATAATCCCAAATTTTCTTCCTTTATTTCTATGACCAAAACTATCTTGACTCTTTGGTGAATGATTAAAAGTTTTGCTAAAATTAGCAGTATTGTGAAAAGCACTTCTTGAAGATAATGTTGAATGTCTAGCAGTACTTTGAGAAGATTTTTGAGGTACTGCATGTTTTGAAAAAACTTTAGAAAACTTTTTATCATTGTTAACACACCCTGAACCCTTGACATTACTCCTATTGGTATCATCCTTAGGTTTCTCAACTGTTTCTTTTAAGGATTCAGAACTAGATGGACTTGAATTAGATTGACCAGTAAGCTTTTTCCTAAATTCTAGATTGTCTACTCCAAAACAAGAAACATCTGTCCTAGGTGGTTGAAAGCTACCAGTGGGTGGAGCAACTGAATTATATCCCTTTTCTTTCTTAAATTCAGGAGGTGTTTGACTAATTGGTTCCTCATCAATAGATGTGTTTTCTTTTGAGCTAG
The DNA here is from genome assembly GCA_014162995.1 of Artemisia annua. NCBI lineage: Eukaryota > Viridiplantae > Streptophyta > Magnoliopsida > Asterales > Asteraceae > Artemisia > Artemisia annua. The sequence goes on from LBNU01032553.1 coordinate 107,661, forward strand.
TGAGTTCTTCATTACTAGTTGAAATTACCTCTGAATTAAGTTGTTCCTTATCACTAGTGGGACTTTCTTCTGAACTACTATACTCAACACCATAACCTAGTCCAATTTTAATGTTTGCTCTTCTTTGTTTCTCAACAAAACTAACATGTGAAAGGCCAGATTCTTTCCAACTAGAAAGTTTTTCTAACAACTCATCCCTTTGTTTAGTCATCTTTTCTAGTTCAGACACCTTACATCCTAACTTCCATTCACTCAATTTTAATTGATATTCTTGTTGTTCATATTTTTCTGCCCAAGCCATTTCATTATTTTCATGAGTAATTATTTTGGCTTCCATTGACTCTAAAGTCAATTGATAACCAGCTACCTCAGACCTAGCCCTTCTATAATTATCTCTTTCAGACATATAATCTTTAAGCAACTTTTGATAACAATCATTACATTTAGAACATACCTCAGAGATAGTGGATGAACTTGGTGAAGTAGCTACCATAGCAAGCAGAACAGGTTCTTCTTCACTTTCCATGCTCCAATCAAAGCTTCCAAGACCATCTCTTGATTCCAAAGCGGTAAATCCTGGTTCCTCATCAAAAGCTGTGCTCCAATCAAACTCTTCCAATGCAACCATAGAATAGGGTACTGGTTCATCATCAAATTCAGCACTCCAGTCAACCTCTGATAGATTTTCTTGAGCCACCAAAGCTTTTGGTTTTGGTTCAGTAATAGGAACTTCTTTGATTCAACCTTGGGTTTTTCAATCATTCTATTTGCCTGATATTTAGCAAACTTGCATTCCCTTGCAAAGTGTCCAGGCCTTTGACAGTTAAAGCATTCAATCTTATATTTATCAAATGCTATACCCTGTTTGGTTTTGAAGTCAATACCTCTTCCTGTTTTCTTCATGAACTTCTTGATTCTTGCAGTGATCATGGCAACTTGCCATCTTATGTCAATTTCTTCTAAATCATCCTCTTCAATTTGCAACAAATCTTCTTCATAAGTAACAGGTAAAGTGGCTTGTTGAGCAAAAAAGGAACATACAACATCATCAGAGTTGATGATGTTTGATGGTTATGAGGTGGTAGTAGTCATGGTTGTGCAAATGTGCTGTTTATCACCAACAGTACTTTGAACATGATAAGCAGTACTTTTAGTGGAAGTACTGCCTCTGTTTTCAGAAGACACAAAAGCAATATTGTGAGCTTTTGAATTTATTTGACCATTCATCTCATGCTCATACACCTTCAAGTTGTTGTAGAGATCATCAAAGTCCATAGAATCCAAACCAGGTTGTCCTCTGATCATAGTAGCAACCACATGCCATACAGATGGCAAATTTCTTAGGAACTTCAAGCTTGCATCTTCAATAGATACCTCTGCACCATATAACTCTAGCATACTAAGAAGATTTTGGAATCTGTCATAGGCAGCATCAAGACCTTCTCTCTCACCAACAGTGAATGTTTCAAACTGTTGCTTCAATAGATTTCTATGCATCTTCTTGGAAGCATCATTACCTCCAAATCTTGTCTTGATAGTAGCCCCTAATTGTTTTGCATCCTTAGCATCATGAAACTTTAGTAGGTGACCATCAGGAATAGCAGACAACAGTATGTTGAGAGCCTTATCTTGATTTCTTTTTATAGCTGCTGGCAAGGTTGGATAAGGTGGTTTAGGTTGTCCTTCAACTACTACAGGTTCTTCAAGAACAACATTACCATTGACAATCACATCCCATAGAGCATGGTCTGTAATAGTAATGTACTGCCTCATCTTCATGCTCCAGAGATCATATTCTCCCTTCTTGATGATAGGAATTCTGAGTGAGGTGATGGATGGGATTGGTGCAACTTCAGTCGACATCTTTAGGGTTTGTAGTTAAATCGGTTTTAAGGGTTTCTTCTTAATCAGAGTTTCCACACAAGCTCTGATACCACTTGTTGGATTGATATACTCTGACCAAACTAACTATGTAGCTTGTAAGGGTTTAGTAACGTTGAATAACTCCAAAACTACTAACAATGAAACACTGATATAACTCTGTTAAGTATGCGGAATCTACTTCAACAAAGCTAAGAAGAATAACCAAACTTTAACGATTATATTAAAACCAAACTTTGAATCTGCTTAATACACAGATTCACTAACAACCCTAATCGCTAAATAACTTTAATATCGTACTTGCATGTGTGTATCTCTAATGCCAACCTAGGGGTCCTTTTATAGGCATAAGGAAAACCCTAGTCGGTTTACAATTCTTGTACGACAAGTAAACTAATTCTAATCTAAGAATATTCTAGAATTACATAACAATCCTTAAACGATTTGCATATCAGTCCTTTACCATAACAGTTCTTTGATGAGCAGTACTTTGACTTTCTTCATACGCAGTACTTTGACTTTCTTCATAAGAGCAGTACTTTGATCTTCAGCAGTACTTTGACTTTATATCCCAACAGGGCGTCTCTCTTTGTCTCATAACGTGACGGCCTTGGTGAAATTACACGTGATGCCGTCACGTGTAAATGGCTTGAAAACTTTCTGGCCCGTCAAGTGTAAAATTATCCACCTCTCTTTTAATGAGTGACGGTGTCACCTTATAGAGCTTGATGCCGTCAGGTACTGTTTCCAACTTGGATTCTTGACTTTGTCGTTTTCTTCTCTTTTATGCTTCAAAAACGTCCAAAATGCTTGCTTTTCCAAAATTCCTCTTCAAAGTACCTAAATTCACAAAAGAGACGATTTAAGGCAATATTTGATCATATATTCATGACTTAGGGCTTAAATGACCCTTAAGTGTCATTTTTTGTCTCATCAAATACCCTTACACTTGAGATTTGCTTGTCCTCAAGCAAATGAGCTTTTATTCTAATCAAAATACAAGTTAGGGGTCATTTAACATTAACATAAAAGTAATTACAACAAATGATCGCTCCACCTTAATCAAAATAAGCACGGAAATCATATACTAGCACCTCACAAATAGTGTTTGGATACTCTCATCTCTCGGGTGTTATAAACCTATATATCACTAATGGAAATGGAAAAATATCACTCACTACCTGTCATAGCAAATAGATTACCATAGGCTTGGGAAAGGATCAAAAACCTCCACCACTAGGCATAAGCACCTAAGATGAACTATCAAAGAGGGCTTTTCAAGGGTTGTAACGTTAGGTGTAGGGATATGATAAACACGGTTTGTTGGATAAAGGATATTTTACTGGTGGCAAGTCAATCATCTTAGTCAATTACAAGTAAAGCGTGGCGTTGCTAAGCCAAGACTCGACTCAACTTAAGCTAACAAAACAAAATAACAATAACCTAAAATAAACATAAAAGGAAACGGGATGGTAGTCCGTATGTTTTTCTCTTTTCTTTTTCTAATTATTTTTTCGTTTTTTCCTTTATTTTTTTGATTTTTTTGATTTTCTTATTTTTTATTTATAATTTTTTTTTTGCATACACTTTTGCCTACCATCCAAAATAATACATCAAGGGGGCTCGGTTCTCCCCTTACACTTTAACTTTTACATACTTTACAAATATTTATTCTAATGACTCGAATTAAGATAATCAAAACACTTGGAGTACTTTTAAAACATTTACGCACATATGGGGGTAATAATTGATTTCTTCCCCATTACTCCATAATACTAGTACTTTACCCATGAGTCCCAATCGTCCCAAAACAATATGTACAAGATATGACTCGACTTAGCAACCATGTAATCAATTAGACAATTAACAAAGGGTTTAAATAAATGTTGTAAGAATAATGCACTAAAGATGAGTGCATACAAGGTAGACTAAGGCAATTTGGGTGTACATTTGAGGGTGGATTGTAAACAAATTCTTCCTTTAAGTAAAATGCTTAAACTTAGAAACGAAAAAGATAGGCTAGGAGGGGTGTACTAGGGGTATCGTGTACTAAAAATGAGTACATCGCAAGGTGTGGGAGAATTACTTGACCAATGAAGTCAATGTAATTATAAAAACAGGCTTAAAACAAGGGTTATCCTAACGCCTCTTATCACGTAGTAAATCTAACTACATGAATGTAGTCTCACTTGTGGTCTCGGGATGAATCACTAACGCAAGTTCTAGAATCTAAATATTACCGGCACTCACAAGCACTAAGGCTTTTCCTAACAAGTCTAGGGGCGAACCTCACTTGCATAAATTAGTAGATCGCTGGCGTGAGTCTTTGACGCTTCAACTAACGGACGGTCACTAGTGCACTTCTTTGATCGCTGGCGCTTTATTTGCATAACGGATGGTCACCAAGTCATACACTAGATCGCTAGCGCGTTAGTCAATTAATCTAATACTCGTATGGTCACTACCTTATTCAAAAATTTTGAGTGGTACGGTTTTTTGTGCTAGTCATACAACTCCCATCCATGAGACGCTTATTAAGGCTAAAGTTTCACTCCTAAATGTTGCAAAAAAATTTAAATTTGGTGCTAAAATTACCCTAACAAGTGTTTCTCTTAGTTTTATTACACATCTACTATTAAACAAACAAAAATCAAGCACAATTGTATTCTCTAAGGAATCTTCATTTACCCCCCCCCCCTTACACTTAAGCCGAACATTGTCCCCAATGTTCAATTAAAAGATGTAAAAGTAAAAATAAATGAAAGAATGAAAACAAATACTCCTCTGATTCGTTTGGTGTGGAAAATGTGGTAACATGGCTAAATCCTCCTCCAAAAGAATGTAGAAACTTCAAGATTAAAGCAAGGCCAAAAACTTGATGTGTCCAAAAACTTGATGTGTCCAAAAACTTGAAACTTGGTGCCAAAAACTTGACTATCCATGTACATCTTCTTGTCCAATATAACCTGTTAATTAGCTGAGAAAACAAACAAGAAACCTCACATAAAATCGGCGGTAAAATCTATATAAAATAAAATCCTAGAAAGCAAGTAAAGATATAATGCTTGTGGAATGAATGTTTGCAGATTCCTGGAGTTTATAAAATACGGGTTTAACGAAACTTTACAATTCCGGCAGAAAAACAAAACTTGCAAAATTTTCGTAAAATTAACACCTGACGCCATCAGGTTGTAAACCCAGTGTTAGGAATACGTTTTTTATATAAGAAGATTCGGTCACCCCGAGTATTGTTTAGCATATTGTAGCTCGTAGTATTTATTATATTGGTTGGTATGTAATTTAGTATTAGTTAATATTTGTGGAGTCTAGTCGGGTCTTTACCCACTGTCAGCTCGATCCACAGCCTAGTAGAGGCACTTTATTTCTTGTAACTATATATACCCCTCACCATGCTAGGGTGACGGTTGGACCTTTAAGCTAATACACTTATATTTCTTTTACTTTCTCTCTCTAGAAAAAGGCTCCCACCTCTCTCTAACTTCTCTCTAGATTTTTTATACAATTCGAACCATAACTCTCAAGAACCAACCATGTTATGTTTATGAGTATCCTACAATTGATATCAAGAGCCATGGTTTCATCTTAGGGCCTTGGATTCTCGGATTTAGTTTGGTTTTTGTGGTTTTAGTTGGTTAGAATAGTTTTATAGGAAAACTTCTTGGTTTGATCTTATTTGTGTTATTTGTAGTGTTTTGGATGTACTTTCTTGATTAGAAGTGTTATATTTACATAGTTCTTCAGTTGGACAGGTCATTTCTTTCGTTAGATTGGTGTGGTGAATGATTTTGAGTCGTGTTCTTGTTAGCGATTACCTCCTCGGATTGTTGTTCTTCGTAGCGATTAGCTCAGGTTCAGTAGCGGTTATCTCTAGCGATTAGTAGTTTTTGCTATTTTGGGACAAAAGGACAAAATCGCTAGACAGTGACTGGTTTGGATTTTTGTGGTAGCGGTTAGTACGAGCTGTCTTTTAGTGGTTAGCGATTATCTAACCCCAGCGATTAGCTTTTTAGCGATTAGCTGGTGTTAGCGATTATCTAAATCCAGCGATTAGCTTTTTAACGATTGGCTGGTTTTAGCGATTACCTCATCTAGCGATTAGCTCTGTGCAGCGATTAACTTGTGACTAGCGATTACCTAAACTCAGCGATTAGCTTTCTAGCGATTAGCTGTGTCTAGCGATTATCTCTCTTCTGCGATTAGCTCCAGTTAGCGATTATCTCCAGCTAGCGATTAATTTTGGTGGTGCTTAGCGATTAACTCAGCTTGAGATTCTAGTGATTTGTTCATTGTTGGTATTTGGTGAATTGTTGTAACTTAAGTCGTTTCGATTAATCTGATTGTGATTTAACGTTGTGAGTTAACTCTTACGGCTTGACTTATTACGATCGGATATATTGTTACTTGACTTGTCGCGACTTGACACTTAGTACAAAGTGTGACTTATCTAAGTTCTCGTTCTAAGTCAATCTCGCATATTTCGTCTTTCGGTTTTCTCTTTTGACTTTAGTAAAATCCCGGGAAAGAATCGATTTCTCGGTTTATGTCACGAGAGTTGTAAAATCCCGTTTAAGACTACATCATCATGACTACTACGGCTTCAACTGATGACATTCAAGCTGTTGGGTCCGATACCCGACCTCCCATGCTCGATAGGACAGATTATGAATCATGGTCACAAAGAATTCGTTTTTATTGTTAGGGAAAGGAAAATGGTGAGAACATTCTAAAATCAATTGATGAAGGACCGTTTCAAATGGGCACCACTAGAGATGTTATCTCCACCGGTGAAGATGGCACTGTCACCTTGGGAGTTGATAGACCACGTACTTACAATGATCTCAACGAAGCTGAAAAGAAACGTTATGATGCTGATATTCGAGCTTCCAACATTGTAATACAAGGTTTACCCAAGGATGTCTACAAGCTTATTAACTNATCAACTGTTTGCTTATTTTGATAAAACGTGTAAAAAGAGAATTACGCCAACGGGAATTACTGAGGGTGAAAGGGGGTTTGAACTAACAAAAGAGTGTTACTTAAATGAAGTCATCCCACTTTTTAAACTTGTCAAAGAACACTTTGAGGGCATGCAAAAATCCCTTGAAAATGAATTAACAGAGATGAAAAAGGTTTTTTAAAATGTGGAAAATGAGGGAAAACTGATTACGATAGATCTTCAGTATAGTGAAATTGCGAGAAAAAAATGCTCTTATCATGAATGACAATCTGATTGCTCAATGTGTTGCACAAGATGTATTTTATACTGCTACTGGTTCGTCATTAACTGCTTGTCAATTTCATGAAATGTCTATTGCATTAAATGTCTTCCAGAATCGTGTTGTTGAGCTTGAGGGGGAGAATTTAAAATTGCAAGAAAAAATTCAAAACGATGATCATGATAACATGATCAGGCATTTTTCGAAACTAGAAGCTGATAATCTTAATTTGCAACTAAAATATCAACATTTAAAAGAAAGAAGTAAAATCACAAATGCCAAGACATCTTCGGATGCTCCTGAATTTGATGCATATTTTGAATTAGCCAAACGGGATGAAAAAATTCAAGCTCACACTAACAAGATTCGAAAATTGAGGGCTCAAATTGCCCAATTGAAGTCTAATAAGAGTGATGTGATTGAATCCCAAAAACCGACGTCCGCAGATTCTCAGAATTTTCAATTACAAAACATTGTCAACCACCTGAAACATGAAAATGATTGTTTTCAAGCTGAAAATTCAAAAATAAAACAACATTACAAAGAGTTATATGATTCGATTAAAATCACACGTGATAAAACCAGTGAAAAGATAACTTCTTTGTTAATGGAAATTGAGAATCTAAAGACTCAGCTGAAAGGGAAAATGCCTGCGGTTGCATGTGATAATGTTCTCTCGACGGTTTGTAAATGTAAAAAGTATGCATGTGATGCCGTGAATATTCCGCTTCCCCTTAGGAATAATGAGTTAGTCCATAGTGATTACCTTAGACATCTTAAGGATTGCCTTGACATGTCACCAACTATGAACAACTCTATGCTTACTTGCAACAACATGAGAAGCATGCAGTGTATGACCATCAGTTGAGAGAAAAGCTCAATCCTACAACAAATGACCCTCTTGCACTCATCTCAAGTGTGCATGCACTCAACTATAACCCCTTGATCAGGTCAGTCACCCATCTACACAAGCAACTCATAATCATTCACCTATTGGTCAGTCATCTGCTCAATCAGCAATAAGCATCAAATCATATCAACCAGATTCAGGGCATTCTCACACTGATATGATGATTGACAATCTCACCAACCAAGTGTCATTGCATGTTCAACAATTCAAAGCAACACTACCTCAAACCAACAACCAACTTAGAACCTCATCTAATCCTCGTAACATGGCTGTGGTGGAAGATGGACGCGTTGTCGTTCAAGGAAGGCAGAATGTCAACCAAAGGAATGGAGCTCGTGGGTTTGCTCAAAACAGAGTCGGGAATGGAAAACAGGGGCAGGGAAGACAACCCAAATGTTACAACTGTGGTGGGTTAGGTCATATTGCAAAGAACTGCAATCAACCCAAACGTCCCCAGAACTCCGACTACTTCAAGGATAAAATGTTGTTGATGCAAGCACAGGAAAATGGGGTGGCATTGGATGAGGAGCAGTTGTTGTTTTTAGCTGGTGATGATGGGAACACATTTGATGCCGATGTGGATGATCAACCTGTTCAGGATTTAGCTCTCAATGATCCGAATATCTTCCAGGCAGAGGATTGTGATGCTTTCGACTCTGATGTTGATGATGAACCTACTGCACAAACCATCTTCATGGCCAATCTGTCTTCTGCAGTCTCATCACCACAACAAGCTGGTCCATCCAACTCATCCATCATATCTGAGGTACTAAAGTTGTATGATACATGCACAAGAATTGATGAACCTAAGATTCTCAACGAAATACATCAGACTAATGTTGTCATGCCAGATGATGTTAAATTGGAAAACAACAATGTTTCTCCAATAGAACAACATGTGGACCACAACAATGAATCTGATGTATCCAGTAGAGCATCTTCTGTTGTATGTGATGACAATGTGATGCATGAACAAATGATTTATCCTGAAGTACAACAAATTAACGTTGTGGAATCAAATACTGCTGATATGGGAAATACGAACGTTATCCCATATGAACATTATGTGAAGCACAACGTCGAATCTGTTGTACCAAATGATGAATCCTCTGTTGAACATGATTTGTGTGAATTGGATGAATACACTGCTAATGTGCCTGATGATACCTTAACTACTAGAATTAAGATTCTTAAAGATCAGGTGACTATTTATCAACAACGTGCAAAATTTGAGCTAACTGAACGTGAACAGAAAATGGATTGGCAAATGTGTACATATATAACTGAAAGAAACTTAAAGGAAGAAGCTTTAAGAAAGGAAATCAAATCTTTACAAAATCAAATTGATCAAACTGTTAAACAAAAACAGGAGATTCAGGAAAGTGTAACTGCACTAAAACTTGATTTTCAAAGTAAAGAAAGCAAACTCTTAAATGACTTTTCCAATCTTAAGGCATTAAAGAACAAGCTTGAAAATAAGTTGTACACACAAGGCCAAACCATTCAAACTGCTCAAATGATGCAACAGCACATTAAGCTGCGAGATAAACATAGCAATAAGGATTTAGGAGTGCCTAAAACTAACTTTTCTAATAGCATTAGGGCCACTCAACCTGCCTTATATGATGCTAATGTGATGCTTACACCTAATCATGCCCCCCCTGATGTGCCTAATACTGAGGAGATTGATGAGATAGAATCTGTCAGTAGAGAAAAATTAGAGAACAAATTGAAGGATCCCAAGTGCATTAAAAAACGTGTCAACATCAAACCTCACAATTATTATGAACAGAACCGATTGACTGTTTTTGCACCTCAAACTAAGTTAACACCTGAGCAGATATTTTGGTCCTTAGACGTTGAGAAAATGAAAACTGAGGAACTTAAGGCCAAAACTCCTCCAAAGTTTGCAACCCCAACGGTGTATCCTCCCAATACACCGATGCACTTAGTCCAGGTAGCACTTCCCACACAATGTAAAACTCTTATTAGCATCTACGTGATTTATCAACTGTTTGCTGATTTTGATAAAACGTGTAAAAAGAGAATTACGCCAACGGGAATTACTGAGGGTGAAAGGGGGTTTGAACTAACAAAAGAGTGTTACTTAACTGAAGTCATCCCATTTTTTAAACTTGTCAAAGAACACTTTGAGGGCATGCAAAAATCCCTTGAAAATGAATTAACAGAGATGAAAAAGGTTTTTAAAAATGTGGAAAATGAGGGAAAACAGATTACGATAGATCTTCAGTATAGTGAAATTGCGAGAAAAAAATGCTCTTATCATGAATGACAATCTGATTGCTCAATGTGTTGCACAAGATGTATTTTATACTGCTACTGGTTCGTCATTAACTGCTTGTCAATTTCATGAAATGTCTATTGCATTAAATGTTTTCCAGAATCGTGTTGTTGAGCTTGAGGGGGAGAATTTAAAATTGCAAGAAAAAATTCAAAACGATGATCATGATAACATGATCAGGCATTTTTCGAAACTAGAAGTTGATAATCTTAATTTGCAACTAAAATATCAACATTTAGAAGAAAGAATTAAAATCACAAATGCCAAGACATCTTCGGATGCTCCTGAATTTGATGCATATTTTGAATTAGCCAAACGGGATGAAAAAATTCAAGCTCACACTAACACGATTCGAAAATTGAGGGCTCAAATTGCCCAATTGAAGTCTAATAAGAGTGATGTGATTGAATCCCAAAAACCGACGTCCGCAGATTCTCAGAATTTTCAATTACAAAACATTGTCAACCACCTGAAACATGAAAATGATTGTTTTCAAGCTGAAAATTCAAAAATCAAACAACATTACAAAGAGTTATATGATTCGATTAAAATCACACGTGATAAAACCAGTGAAAAGATAACTTCTTTGTTAATGGAAATTGAGAATCTAAAGACTCAGCTGAAAGGGAAAATGCCTGCGGTTGCATGTGATAATGTTCTCTCGACGGTTTGTAAATGTAAAAAGTATGCATGTGATGCCGTGAATATTCCGCTTCCCCTTAGGAATAATGAGTTAGTCCATAGTGATTACCTTAGACATCTTAAGGATTGCCTTGACATGCTTTCTCACTAATAGATCACAAGAACTCTTAGAATATGCCATTGGTACATGTCCTAAGACTCTTAGCATGCGAGACAAGATTAAAGCATCTTCCTCTATGGTTAAGAACAAGCATGTCACTTTAAATGTGCCTTTGACAATAGCTGAACATAACACACCACTTACCAGAAAACAATCAGTAGTGCAACAATCTAATGTTCACGTAATGAATTCTACAGGAGTAAACATTGACACTAAAGCTAGCGGGTCAAAGCCTAGTTGCAATACAAGGAATGATAGGACTTCGCCAGCCAAGAGTGCTCAAGGGAAGAAAGTAGAAGACCACCCTAGGAACAATAAGACTGTCTTGAATGGAATGAATCGTGTTGAGTCTAGTATTAGCTTTAAGCGTACTGTAATTAATTCGAATTCTGATGCTACCTGTAAGACATGTAATGACTGTTTAATTTCTGGTAATCATGATGAGTGTGTTAAGTCATTTTTGAAGTGCTCTAATTCTTTCCCAGTTAAATCTGCTAAGATACTTAAATTGAAAAAACGTGTATGGAAAGCCACAGGAAAAATATTCACTAATGTAGGATATCAATGGAGACCCACAGGAAAGGTATTTGTCAATGTTGGTCATCAATGGAGACCTACTGGGAGTTCACTTTAGGAAGTCAGTGCCCCGTAACCAAATTAACCAATCTTAAGCTTTCAAATGTTAAAGAATGGAAAGCAACTGGTAGAAAATTCCCTCTAGTGACACAATGCCCTGATAATCGGTCCATTGCAACCATTAGTAATGCTGTCTCTGATAACTCCATTGCATGTGCTAATTCTGTTTCTCTTGAATATGTGTGTGCTAACCAATTGGACCCCAATTGTACATGGGGATCCACGTTTTTCAGTTATCCATATATGTCTGGTTTCAAATGCAGGTTGTACAAATCATCCTTTGGTATTTGGACTCAGGCTGCTCAAAACATATGACTGGGGATCGCTCACGGCTCAGAAATTTCGTGAAGAAGTTTATCGGGACTGTTAGATTCGGGAATGACCATTTTGGGGCTATAATAGGTTATGGAGATTATGTGTTTGGTGACAGCGTCATTTCAAGAGTTTATTATGTAGATGGGCTTGGGCACAATCTGTTCTCCGTTGGTTAATTCTGTGACTCCGATCTTGAAGTTGCTTTCAAAAAACACACTTGTTTTGTTTGAGAATTAGATGGTGTGGATCTTCTGAAAGGTAGTCGTGGCTCAAACCTCTACACCATTTCTATTGAAGACATGATGCGGTCATCACCTATTTGCTTGTTATCTAAGGCTTCAAAGAACAAGTCATGGTTGTGGCATCATCATTTGAATCACTTGAACTTCGGTACCATCAATGAGCTCACTCGTAAAGATCTTGTTCAAGGCATGCCCCGACTGAAATATGAAAAAGATCATCTTTGTTCTGCAAACCCAAAACAATCAACTCCATTATGGAAGTTCTTTACACCCTTCACATGGATCTGTGCGGACCAATTAGAGTACAAAACATCTTTGGGAAGAGATATGTGTTGGTGATCGTTGACGATTACTCTCGGTTTACATGGGTAAAGTTTTTGAGATCCAAGGATGAAACTCCAGAGATCATCATCAAACTTATCAAGCAGCTGCAAGTCAGACTCAATAAAATTGTCAGGTTTGTTCGCACAGACAATGGAACTGAGTTTGTCAACAAGCAGCTTACTCAATTTTATGAAGACCTTGGGATTAGTCATCAAAAGAGAATACCAAGAACACCTCAGCAGAATGGTGTTGTTGAAAGACGAAACCGTACCCTTGTAGAGGCTGCTTGAACCATGTTAATATTTTCTAAATCTCCTATGTTCCTCTGGGGGGGAGGCAATTGCAACTGCTTGTTACACCCAAAACCGATCACCGATTCATCCTCTTCACTGCAAAACTCCGTATGAGCTGGTACATGGCAGAAAACCTGATTTTTTGTTTCTACGTGTGTTTGGTGCATTATGTTACCCAACTAACGATAGTGAAGACTTGGGTAAGCTGAAGGCAAAAGCTGATATTGGGGTCTTTGTTGGTTACGCACCAGATAAAAAGGGTTACCGAATCTACAAAAAAAGAACCCGACAAATCATGGAAACTATCCATGTCACATTTGATGAGCTGACTGAGTAGACGGCTCCTGAACAATCCAGTTCTGGACCCGCACCTAACCTTTTGACACCTGGACCAATTAGTTCAGGACTTGTACGGTCTTCCACTTATGCAACTCCTTATGTACCTCCCACCAGTGATGAATTGAAGAAGTTATTTGATCCAATGTTTGATGAGTATTTTGAGCCTCAGCAGATCATCGAGCCGGAACCACAAGTTTTAGATCCTAACGTTGCTGCTGTAAATGCCCCTCAAGACACAAATGGTCCGTCTGTTTCCATATCCGTTGGTCAAGACGCTCCATCATCTAGTTACACTCAACCCACATCAAACGATCAAGGAGCTGCATCTGATAATTCTTTTAAAGTGAATCCCTTTGCTCAACTAGCTGATGAACCATTTGTCAACATATTTGCTCCTGCACCATCCAATGTGGCAACCTCTTCGGAAGACTCAAACACAGCTACTTCAGTCCACAATCCTCAACTTCATGAGCATCTCAAAAAATGGACAAACGATCATCCAATTTACAACATCATAGGAAATCCATCTCGCCTTGTATTCACACGTAGACAACTAGCCACCGATGCCTTGTGGTGCTTCTTCAACTCCATACTGTCTAAAGCTGAACCGAAGGACTTCAAAGAAGCTTTGACTAAAGTATCCTGGTTCACTGCAATGCAAGATGAAATTCATGAATTTGACCGACTTGATGTATGGGAATTAGTGCCTCCTCCAGACTGTGTTATGATTATCGCTCTCAAGTGGATCTTTAAAGTGAAGCTTGATGAATATGGTGAGGTTCTGAAAAACAAGGCTCGGCTAGTGGCCAAAGGATACAGACAAGAAGAGGGTATAGATTTTGAAGAATCATTTGCACCCGTTGCTAGAATTGAGGCCATTAGGATTTTTCTTGCAAATGCAGCCAATCAGAATATGATTGTTTACCAAATGGATGTAAAGACTGCATTTCTGTTGGATCGATATACTCTGACCAAACTAACTATGTAGCTTGTTAAGGGCTTAGTAACCTTGGATAAATCCTAAATTACTAACAATGAAACACTGAATATCTTTATTAAGTATGCGGAATCTACTTTAACAAAGCTTAAGAAGAATAGTAAACTTCAACGATTCTATTAACTCTTTGAATCTGCTTTCATACACAGACTCACAAACAACCCTAACAATTCTAATATCGAACTTTTAGTTTTTCTCTAAAAAACGTCTATCTCTAATGCCAACCTAGGGATCCTTTTATAGGCACAAGGAAACCCTAGTCGGTTTACAATACTTGAACGACAAGTAAACTAACTCTAACTTAGACTATTCTAGAATTTACATAATATTCCTTAATGTCGTCAGTCTTTAACCCTTGCAGTACTTTGACTTTTATCAACGAGCAGTACTTTGACTTTTATCAACGAGCAGTACTTTGACTTGTATCTTCCAGCAGTACTTTGACATTATATCCCAGCAATCCTCCCCTAACTTGAATTCTACTTGCTTGACTTCAAGTTTCTGTGTAATCTTTGAAAAACAATCATCTTTATCTTAAAGGAAAGGTTGTATCTTTTAAAGTCTTACTCGTTGTTGTTTTGTTATCATCAATGTGTAGTTAGTATCTGCAATCTTTATCAGCAACAATTCTTTGTCTTTACAGCGACTTTAGTTCTTCTCAGCTACTCAGCAACATAAGTTACATCAAATCTGTTAAGTTTCATACTATTCTCATCACTTCCAGGTGTGTTAACTCCTGTGAGAGGTGAATCATTGAAAATTAATGGATTTTGATGTCTCTTTACCAAAGCCATTAACTCTGGAGTAGCCAATGTTTAGGTTAAGTAAACAATGGTACATTGATAACCATATGATTTTTAGCAAATCATCAGCTATCAACGGATTTGAGTAGTCTTTACCAATAGCCGTTTGCTTTTGGACTAGCTAGTTCTTTTAGTACAACTACCATGGTGAACTAATTACCATATGAATGGATTTTCCACAGCCTTTACCACAAGCCATTTCTTGTGGGCTAGTTAACTCTTCACTTATCACAGATATGGTGAATTAAAAACCATACAATTTTTAGTAAATTGTCAACTAAAAATGGATTTGATTATCACATCAGAGTCGTACCCTCATGATGAGTCAAACTCTTTCTTGTCTGTTAAACATGGTGAGCTGAATACCATTTGTTGTGTAGCACAAGTACTAACACCATGTATATCTCCAAAAACAATCTGTTGTTGTAAACATTTGTGCTTCAAAAAGAATTTTTGCACAAGACAAAAATTAGTATTTCAAAAGACTTTACTGGTTTTATGCTGCAAGCAGTACTTTGGAAAAGTACTGTTTGATCAGCAGTACTTTGAATAAAGTACTTGTTTATTCAAAAGATTTAAATAATTAAAACCATACCAGTAATTATGCATCATCATCTTTTAATATTGTCCAACTAATGAACAAATTAATCACCATTAGAGCAGTTTCATCCTCTTGCTCTACTTCCATACCATGATCCAGCATCCTCATCATCAAATCTCTTGTAAGAGGATATCTTTTTTCAGCTAACATATAGATCATAGTACCATCTTCCAACTCTAAGACATGCACACCAGCCTTTTCAAAGAATTTCCAACTTTGAATTTCCCAGACTTCTTGATTTTTCCAAATATCATCTGTGCTTGTCTCCTCTGTTTCCCACAGTGTTGTGAGATCTCCCATCAACAATAAACCAATTTCTTTGAGTGGAATTTGTTTAAAATAAGCTTGAATTTGTTGGTGTAGATCAAACAAGTCTTCTCTGTCAATAAGATGCAATACATTCAACAACAAATTGAATGCTCTAAAGCTGTTATCTTCTCTATGGAAAACAAAATAATCTCCATCTTTCTCAGATTCTATCACTTCCAAATCTGATATCTTAGCCTTTGTAGCAGCATCTTCTTCTGACTTAGGAAGCTCAAAGTCAACAACTCTTAGGTAATTCCTCAGTTCATCAATTGTGTTTGCTCTTAATTCCACTTCAGATTTAGACTTCTTTGATGACTATAATTTAGTTGTTATTCTTTTCCTTTTATTACTAGCCTCCATCATCTGTTTTCCTTCTTCAGTATCATAACCAATAATGCCATCAACTTGTCTTACATAAGCTTCTCTGACAGCATTATATAAATCCTTCATTTCTTGATACTTTAACTTCTGTAAACCTTTGTATCCTCGACCTTTCAAATAACTCATGTAAAAATTTCTTTCTTGAGCTTTTGTCATTGATCTTCTTGGTTGAACAACAATCTCTCTTTCTTTTCCAAACTCAGCATCAAGTTCTGCTTGTAACTTTTTAGCAGCTTCTTCACCTTTAGCTTCTTGAAAAGCCCTTATCTGTGCTAAAGTGAATTCCTTCTTCTTCTTCTTTTTCTCTGGTTCTACCAAGATTCCTTTCCCTTTGTCTTTAGGATCAGTTTCTTGAGTAGGTTGAGGAGAAGGTTTTTTTGAGTATGTTCAACTTCTTGAATAACAATGCCTGTAGGTCTGGATATACTCATCATAATCTCAGCAATAGTCTCATCATCACTATTGGTAGATTTTCTAATCTCTTCTTCCTGAACTGGATTGGATGGACCAACATCTTCTTCAAAATCCAAAGTCCTTGGTGTGATTAAAAACTGTCTCTCAGTACCTTGATGAGCAGTACCTTGAGCATTTTCAACACCAGTATCTTCCACATCTAATTCTTCTTTATTATCACTACTTTTGACTTGAATATCAACATCTTGAACATCAATTTGCTCAGTCTCATCAATCTTTCTCTCAGCAGTATCTTGATGAGTATTTTCTTCAAGTGGTGTTATTTCTTCAAGGGGTTGAATATCATCAACATCTTGACTTTTATTCAAACCAGCATCTTCATTCACATTCTCATTCTGCAAATTCCTCCCCAATGGGAATGAAGAATGTTTCTTGAACTGTCTTTTCTTGGACTTAGGTTTGTGACCATGTTTCTGTTGTGACTTGACCCATAGCCTGTGATGTTTAACAAGTGGTCAAACAAACCTCTTCAATCGTCTGAACTTGTTGCTCAACTTCAAAAGTAGTGCAGCTTGATCTTCATGAGCTTTCTTCAGTCTCCTTAATTTCCTTGTCACAGCATAAGCATTCAGAACTTCCTCTTGAGCAGATGGCTCATCATTAGCCATCACTCCCTCATCTCCTCCAGATGTTTGAGAACCATCTGTGGAAGTATAATCATTGGGAGTGGGTGGTTGATTCTCATCCTGTTCTGAATCATGAGGAGTAGTACATTGTGGAGAAGCAGTCTTTTCCCNGCAGCTTGATCTTCATGAGCTTTCTTCAGTCTCCTTAATTTCCTTGTCACAGCATAAGCATTCAGAACTTCCTCTTGAGCAGATGGCTCATCATTAGCCATCACTCCCTCATCTCCTCCAGATGTTTGAGAACCATCTGTGGAAGTATAATCATTGGGAGTGGGTGGTTGATTCTCATCCTGTTCTGAATCATGAGGAGTAGTACATTGTGGAGAAGCAGTCTTTTCCCTTGAAACAGTATGTTGAGAAGCATCTCCTTTCACTAAGTGTGACTGCTTTGTATGTGATGAAACAGCTTGAGCTTGAGATGGAGTGGGAGCAGAGTCTGAAGCAGGTTCTGATTCTTCTTGAGCAGCATCTCTAACAGCTTGTGCCATTTCCAAAATATGGGAAGTGAGAGGTGTATTCCTGCCAGAGAACTTAGCACTCTTGGTGGCCATAAAAGTAAAAACCTTTTTAGGAAGAACAATGGCTGGCAAGAATTCTTGGGGTTTGGGAACACCTTCAAGCTGTTTGTACAAAAAGATTTGAATAAACCTGGGATACATCAAAAATGGTGAACCATTCTTGATGTGTTTGTGCATACCATCCAGGATCATGAATGAGAAGTTGAAAGGCTGATTGGTAGCTAATCCCACTAAGGCTGATGCTAAAGTTTGACTAAATTTATTCCAAGCAGTACTTTTGTTACTGAGGCAATGAAGTAGAACATGAATCAAATACTTCCAGTGTGGACTAAATAAGGGTTTCTCAAATGTAAGCTTGGTAAGTGAACCCTCATACCCAATATCCCTAAGGGTGTCCCAAAGTACTTGTTTATCAAACTTAACACTTCCTTCTTCATCATGGAACATAAGATCTATACGAATACTGATCCTAATATTACGCCCAGCAACCTTAGCCGTAACAAATGAAATATCTGGTTCCTCCCATCCTGATTTAGCAGTAGCCCAAAACTCTTGAATCCATGGCCCAATTAAGAAAATCAATTATAGCATGAAAATCAACATTCTACTCTGTCTTATCCAAATTAGCGATCATGTTATGGCGACTGCAAGTGGAACGAGCCATTTGTGAAGTGGTATGGATGAATGAAGTGATATGAAGAGGGTGAATTGAAAAATAACAATGACTGCGTAAGAGAATGTGGATGTAAAGTAGAAAAGAGAGATTAAAAAGGCGGTAGGGTTTGTTAAATATGGATAAGATTTCAAAAATCAAATCCCATTTAATACGGATACCGTTATTTTGGCATGTATCTCCATTCCCCTTATATATGACCGTTAGAACAATACATTCCACAGAGCAGTACATGACACGTCAGCAGTACTCTTATAGCAGTATTTTCCCATAGCAGTACTTTCAGCAGTACTTTGGCAAAGTACTGGTCGATAAAAATATCTATGAATATTGACTCTTTGACCAAAATATCTTCGGAAAGTCAACCCGATGCATTAAATACTTTCCATATTTACTCCCCAAAACTACCAAGGCAAGTATAATTTAATGATTATCATTAATAACCCATAAGTCCTTCTTGCCTATAAAAAGAGCTTTCATAAACACTTTTCTTCATCACAAAAAACCTTACTTCATCATAAAAACCTTAACATCATCATGAGTAACTTCCCATTGATATACATCTCTTCTGATGAGTCCAGAGATTCAGAGATCAAGTACTTCTCTGATTCAGATTCTGATTCCAAACCAGGATGGAGTGATTACATTCCTCCTATTGCATCAAGCTCAACCAACCAAAAACCTAAGAAAAAGGTTACTACGTCTGCTACAACTACAACACCATCCAAAGAATTTCCAAGAGCCTTGAACCAAGCTTTAGAATCTGCCTTGAAGAACATGAAGATTCCTGTGGAAGAGAAGCCTGCAAGACCAGAGAAACCTCCAATGCAAGTGCTTTTCCTTGCTTGGCTAAGAAAGCAAGCATCTTTTGATGACAAGAGAAGGAATGCTAAAAAGGGAAAGCAGACTTATCAAGGAAAAGGAAAAAGGCCTATGGAGTAGATTATGTAGGATGTAGGTTGGGTAGGGTTGGTGTAGGTTTTTTTGTCTGGATTGTATCTGTGGTTCTTGAACTTTGATGTAATCACTTTGAATGTTAATGAATAAAGTTGTCTTTTTCTGTTAAATGATATATGTAGCCTCCCCTCAAATAATAACTAACTACTAATGCCTCCCCTCAAAAGTAGCCTAATAATTTATCATCCCAATACTTACCACCAAATGCTTGAATCTTGAAACATCAAAGCCTTTTGTGAGTAAATCTGCTACATTATCATCTGTGTGAACCTTGA